>MCJB01000158.1:9111-20007 GCA_002018475.1 Nicotiana obtusifolia
AAGTCTCTTTTGTTTTATTTTAGTTAAATGCTAGAAGCTTCTATTGACTTTCCTGATTTTTAATCCTAAATGGGTCAAAACTGACCCGGCCCATAGCAGCCTTGATTTCAGGTCTTTCCTAACCCAACCCCTTCTTGGACTCAAACTTGTAAAGTTTGTCTAATTTGTGGCTTTGCCACAAAATATTATGACTCGAGCCCAAACAAGAAAATAAGCAATGAAAACGTTTTGCATTCTAACATCAACTCGATCACGAGAAAGAACAAAAACCTAAGAAAGGGTAGGAAATGAGAGTATTAAAAACGGAACATAAAAATGAAAAAGAAAAAGGAAAATGGAATTACCCCAAACCAGAAATCTTCTTAAAACTCTGATTTTAAGTTAAAATTTACTTTAACCATGTGTTCTTGTGGCTAGAATCTATTTTAAACTCAAAATCGGCTCCAAAATCTGATTTTGACTATTAGGGTTTTCTTCTGATTTTTTCTTAAATCCGACTGGTTTTAGGGATTTTTGGTGGTGTTGGGGTATCGATTCGGAGTGAGGGAGTAACGGCGGTGAGTTTGGATGATGTTGGACGGGTTTTTGGGTGAGCTTTTGAGAGAAATCAGCCATGGTGGCTTGGGGAAATTAGGGTTTCGGATGGGGGTCGGTTTGGGGATGATAGGTTTGGAGGGGGTGGGGTTAGGTTTAGGATATATATATATTAAAAGGAGGTTAATTCCGAACCGTTGGATCTGTGAAGATCAATGGTTCAGATGAAATCTGGGGAAATGGGGAACAGGGTTGTTTTGGTAAGAGGGGAAGGGAACGGATTGGGATGGTCCAATACACTTTTTTTTTGTTAGATAGTTTCTATTATATTCAGTTAGCAGAATGTACAAAGCCAGAGGGGGACATGAACCTTACCTCCCCAAAAAAATGCATGTACCTTGTCTTAGAGGTGCCTAAAGTGTGGTAGAGGTTTATGTTCCTTCTCCCTTGGTGATCCAAAAATGCTAAATGTGTCGGACCTAAGTTGATGTGATGGCTATCTATCTTATAATAGTGATAGATAGCCACTTGTACAAAAACAATGTGAAGTAGGTTTAGGTCGACTATAGTAATTACATGTATTCCTATTACTAATTGGAGAATGAGAAGTGTGTTTTTCGTTCTGTCGCAAAATCCTTTGACAAAAGATGATTGCTGTCTGGGAAGTGAGTCCTGTGTCCATTGATCTTCTTTATGCTGCTTCAGTTTTGGATGCATTGGAAGGCTGTTCCATTTTCTTTGATGTTGGCATAGTGTAGAGTGAGTCCGAGTATGCTTGTGGATGCCCTGCTTCCTGAGGTGGCTGCTGTGTCTTCTGTATGTTGTTCTTTCTTTGCGTAGATGCTGGCTTGCTCTTTGTCTTTCCTGCTACTGTTGCTGGCATGTGTTGCTGCTGTTGTTGCTGTCTTTTGTTGCTCTTTTTGTTGCTGCTTGTTTGATGAGTTTTCTGTGTGTTTGTGTGAGCTTTACTGGGAGTTGGTCAGAGGTTTTGTTGTTATGTTTTCTGCTGATTCTGGCCTGCTGCTTGCTCGTGTGTGTGTTCTTGTTCCTGCATGGAGTGAAGCTGCTGGTGTCGGCCTGATGTCTGCTGGTGTTTGATTCTGCATCTGTGATAGGAATGTACCTGTTGAGAGCTGTTTTTGTTGGCTGAGAGAGTGTAATGTTTTTGCTAGTGATTCTGGTGTTTTCCTTGTGTGTTCTGCTACTACCTTTGCTGTGATTGTTGCAGATTTTGGTCGTGCTGTTCCTGATGTGAGTTGAGTCTTGTCCAGTGTAGTTCCAAGGATATGATCTGTATCCCTTGTATGTGTTGTTGTTTGTATAGGAGTAGGATGATTGATGCAATTGAATTAGCCGGGGGTGCTAATACCACACAGTGCAATTGCGCCAATAACCTTAGCCTATGACAGTAGCTTCCTGCAGTGTTGATGTTGCTGTTTGTTTTTGCCATTGTGTGTCTATGTTGTTGATATCTGTGATGCTATTTTTTGGGACCTCTTTCCTTCTTATCTCTACCTGCTTTGTTTGTTTCTTTTTCTGTTGTGTTCAGGTGTATTGTTTGTGCTGGATTGTGTTGCTTATGTCTTTGCTGCAAGCTTGAAAGTTGTTGCTTTGAATGCTGAGTGTTTGCCTTGCTGACTTTGATGCTTTGCTGATCTAGCTGGTTCCTTTGCTGCACTAGAATTGCCTTGCCATGCTTAATGTGTCTGTTGTTGTTGCTTCTTTTTTGCTTAGTCTGATTTCTGCTACTGAGCTTGCTGCTTTTTCTGGTATCTTTGGCTACTTTGGTGTCTGTTGATTCCTGCCAATGACCTTGCTGTTGTTGAGCAGTTTGTGAGTTTTTTGTTGATTCAACTTTTCCTTCCTTGTTGCTGCAAGTTGCCACTTGGACATGGTTTAATTAGTATAAACCAGCCCAGTCCGATTTTCCTTTCTCTTTGTTTTATTTTCTTAGTTTCTTTTATTTTTCTAATTTCTCCTTTTAATTTTAAAAACTAAAAGACTTAGTAATCTAAAAATCCTAATTTACCTAACTGTGAAATTAATCTGAATAACTATTTATAAAATTTATAATAACCCTTGAATCTAAGAATTAAAGATTAAAATTAAGGAAAGTGTAAGAATGAACAATTTTTATGATTTTTCTAAATTTTGTAAAACAACTAATTATCAATTCAATCCTAAAAACGTAAAAGTAAAATCCTAAATGCAATGCATGATATTTTTGGGTATTTTCATGAATTAATTAATTGATAATTAAATATGAGTAATTAGAAAAGTCTAATATAATTCCTAAAATGGCTAACAATTAATTAAGAACTATTTTATTGATTTTCATAGGAGTATTTTGGGCAGGGCAAAAATCACGTGCTCACAGCTGCCCCTCTTTGCTTGGAGACACGAAGGGTTTTCGGGCAAAGATAAAATAGCAATTCTGCGGGATTTTTGCCTATCCTAGACTCCATGAGAAGAATTTTTGAAAAGAGTTTGACTGAACCTTGCTTCAAGGGTTGCCTACATATCCTTGGCTATGAAGGAATCAGGTCAGTGTAGTTCTGGAAGTTTTGGTAGCTGGGACTACCAGTAAGCTGTGATTTTCGCTGTTACTGCTGCTGTTACTGCTTACTGCGCTCCTTATTACACCAAAATGAAAAACAAAAATCTAAACCAGCTATGCCTATCAGCTGTGAGTTACAAAATTCCTATCTACAGATTTCTTGAAACTTGATCTTGAGTCTTAGCTGGTTTTTGGGGTAGGTTCTGATCTGAATCTTGATGTTCGCCAGCTGTAGGTGCTGGTTCTTTTTCAACTTCCGGATTAAGGCTGGACATGCGAAGCTTATGACTTCAATCAAATTTTGAGCAGACCGCATCTTTGTCCATTGCAGCGTTTGAATGTGCTTCCTTTTGTTCTCTTCTTTTCTATATTCTGGATTGAGACCCATTCTTTCGGTCATCTCGAACCTGTGCCTCGAGGGAAAACCTGCTCAGACACCAAACCCAATCAAGCGAGCAAAATTATCCTGAAATTTTGTGAGTTATTTATAACTAAAACTAAACTATTTCTCTATTGAAAATAGTAAAATAAAGGAAGGAATGCCAAGTTATACTGGGAAGCCAACCGAGTTATGCTAGAAAGGAAAAGTCCTCGGGTTATGCCGAAAATGTTGTCAGTCGATTCTACCGGGGAAAAAGAAAAAGAGTTCCTGGGTTATGCCAGGGTAAAAGAAAAGGTCCTTAGGTTATGCCAGGGAGTCCACGGGTTATGTCGAGGATAACAGAAAATAAAGGTCTTCTGGTTATGCCAAAGAGGTCCACGGGTTATGCCGGGGAGTCTACAGGTTATGCTGGGGGAAAAGGGAAACAAAGATCTTTGGGTTATGCCAAAGAGGTCCACGGATTATGCCGGGGATCCACGGGTTATTCTGGAGAATCCACGGGTTATACCAGGGAGGTTAAGACCTTTGGGTTATCCCAAAGGGATCCACGGGTTATGCCGGGGATGAAGGTTAAAAACCTTTGGGTTATGCCAAAGGGATCTGCGGGTTATGCCGGGGATGAAGGTCAAAACCTTTGGGCTATGCCAAAGGGATCCACAAGTTATGCCGGGGATAAGGGTTAAGATCTTTGGGTTATGCCAAAGAGATCCGCGGATTATACCGGGGACGCAGGAAAAGGTCTTTGGGTTATGCCAAAGAGATCCGCGGATTATACCGGGGATAATAGAATAATAAAGGGTCTTTGGGTTATGCCAAAGAAATCCAAAATAAAGCAGAGAAGAGTTTAGAGGAGACTTCCCCCTGACTAATGCTTTAAAACTGTTTTTGGCCTTTGCGCAACTTCTTTTGATTGCATCTGCTTCTTGCGAGGTTGCTTTGGGTCATACCAATTTCCTATTTTCAAAACAAAACAATTGTTAGTTTGAAATGGTGGTTGGTTTTGTGGCCTTGATGGTTCTGATCGCTCGATCCCGACCCAACTTTGGCGAGAATCTTCGTTTCTTGCTTGTTTTTTCTGAAAGTTGATTTTTTTCTTGAACCGAGAGACTCAATTTTCGAACTTTATTGTGACTGCTTGCCCATATGGGCTTTGTCTTTTGACTTTTTCTTACCTCTGGGGCTTTTGCTTATGTCTTTCTTTTCATTTTTTACAACTTTAGGGTTTCAGAATATCAACCATCATGGCCAGTCGGGGTCGACTTGACGTACTCGCTGAGGCTGGTACTTCTTTTGGATCTGGCTGTTATTAAACGGGACCCTGTAAAACCAGTCTTGACACCTTTTTTTTTGTATTAATTTCAGAAGCAGAATTAGACTGAAAGGGATTCAAAGAAAAGCAAACGAAAAGCGAGAGAATGAATTTAGAAAAGCGTCCCTTTCGGGGAGGAGAGAAGGACTTATCTGGGGTGCGTGCAGACTTCACATAAGCATGACATGCTTCTTGGACTGGATGCCTGATCTGCGCAATAATCCAATTTCTCATGAACTCATCACAATCCGTATTCTGAAACCGAGAACTTTGCCAGGACTCTTTCAGTACCAATAGTGGCGAGGATTCCTACTTTTCGATCAACGGCGCCCTTTGCGGGTTTTCGCCAATTGACCTCTCTCATTTCTCTTCTCACTGTCGCCTTGTAGTGCTCTTTGCGAGTTTTCACTAACAAGACTCTCTCATTTCCAGTTTCTCTACTTACATCGCCTTACGTGCCCGTGTGGGTTTTCACCAATAAGACTCTCTCATTTTATTTCTCTCATTTTGAATGCAGTTTCTAATTTCGGAAAACTTTCACCGATTGATCGGAAGGGCTTGAATAGGATTTGGCAAAGACAATTTGGATTGAATTACAACTTTGGAACATTTCAAGCGAAATAATGCCGAACCGTTATAATATCTGCCCCAGTTTCATTTTTGGGGGAAATTTGGATTTTTATTTTGGTGTGACTGAACCTCAGGGAGAGGCTGCCTACGTATCCTTTCGGAATCAAGTCAGACGTAGTTCAGGCTACGTTGGTTTTGGGTTTTTGTTTTGTTTTCTTTTCTTTTCTTTTTCTTGTCTTTTTCTTTTTTTTTTCCTTTTTTTTTCTTTTCTTTTCCTTTTTTTTTTCTTTTTTAATTTTGCAGTGATGCTTTCGAGTTCCAAAGAGGGTAATCAAAGAAGGATAACCGGCTTAAAGGGTTAGCAAAGGATTGGAGTGTTTGGGGTAGCAAGAATGAAAGCCTTCATCATCCCAATCAGAAAGGTTACACGTAATACCTTTTGACTGCATCTGCATTCACTGCTATTTCAGGATCATTTCCTTTAGTGTCTCCCAAGTACAGTGCTCCTCTCGGCAATATTTTTCTGATGATATACGGGCCTTTCCAATTAGGAGCGAACTTTCCTTTTGCTTATTGATGATGGGGAAGGATTCGTCTTAACACGAGTTGCCCCACTTCAAACTTTCTGGGTCGTACTTTCTTGTTATAAGAACGAGCCATTCTCTGCTGATATAATTGCCCGTGGCAGACTGCGGCCATCCGCTTTTCATCGATCAGGGTTAGCTGTTCCAGGCGGGTTTTGACCCATTCGCTATCTTCAATTTCTGCTTCGACAATAATCTGCAGGGAAAGAATCTCTACTTCCGCTGGTATTATGGCTTTAGTGCCGTAAACCAAAAGATACGGAGTTGCTCCAATTGATATACGCACAGTGGTGCGATACCCCAGCAATGCAAATGGCAACTTTTCATGCCATCGCCTGGAACTTTGAATCATCTTCCTCAGAATCTTCTTGATATTGTTGTTTGCTGCTTCCACGGCACCATTGGCTTTGGGCCGATAGGGAGTAGAGTTTCTATGCGTTATTTTGAATTGTTCGCATATTTCACTCATCAAATGACTATTCAGATTTGCAGCATTATCTGTGATGATGGTTGCGGGGATGCCGAAACGGCATATGAGATTGGAGTGCACGAAATCCACCACTGCTTTCTTGGTCACAGATTTGAGGGTGATTGCTTCAACCCATTTTGTGAAGTAATCGATGGCCACCAATATGAATCTGTGTCCATTTGAGGCTTTTGGCTCGATCGGCCCAATGACATCCATACCACAGGCAACAAATGGCCAAGGTGACGACATGAGATGTAATTCCGTGGGAGGTGCATGAATCGAATCACCGTGCACCTGACACTGATGGCATTTTCGCACAAAGATGAAACAATCTTTTTCCATGGTCATCCAATAATATCCTGCTCGGAGGATTTTTTTGGCCAAGACATAACCGTTCATGTGGGGTCCACAAACTCCTGCATGCACTTCTTGCATGATTCTTCTAGCCTCCTCGACATCGATGCATCTTAACAGATTGAGGTCCGGGGTTCTTTTGTACAGGATATCACCACTTAAAAAGAAACCGCTTGCCTGTCGTCTGATGGTTCTCTTTTGGTCTCCACTTGCTTGATCTGGGTATTCTTTGTTTTTCAAAAACCTCTTAATGTCGTGATACCATGGTTGAACACTTGTTTCTGCCTAAACTGTGTTACAATAACCATGCCTTTCACGGATCTGGATCTCCAGAGGATCGATGAGGGCATTGCCTGGGTATGGTAGCATCGACGCCAAAGTAGCCAATGCATCAGCTAATTCATTGTGACAACGTGGGATGTACCTGAACTCTATTGATTCAAACCGTTTGCTCAGGTCTTCCATGTGTTGTTTATATGGAATAAGCTTGATGTTCCGGGTTTCCCATTCTCCTTGGGCTTGTCGGATAATCAAATCCGAGTCTCCCGTGATTAACAGATGTTCAACGTCCTGGGCGATTGCCATATTCATACCCATAATACAAGCTTCATACTCAGCTATGTTGTTTGTGCAGAAAAATCAAAGCTTGGCCGTAGCCGGATAATGTTGGCCATCAGGCAAGATCAGAATTGCCCCAATCCCAACACCTTTTGCGTTCACTGCTCCATCGAAGAACATCTTCCACATACTGGTATCCTCGGATATTACCTCAATTGAATTTACTTCCTCGTCCGGGAAGTAAGTATTCAAAGGTTTATATTCATCATCAACAGGATTCTCAGCCAGATAGTCTGCTGACGCCTGGGCTTTCATTGCCGTGCGAGTGACATAGATTATGTCAAATTCTGTGAGCAAGATCTGCCACTTTGCTAATCTCCCAGTGGGCATCGACTTCTGGAATATGTATTTTAGCGGATCCAATCTAGTTATGAGATGATTGGTGTGTGCTTGTAAATAATGCCTTAGCTTCTGAGCGACCCAAGTCAAAGCACAACAAGTTCTTTCCAACAGAGTATACTTGGCTTCATAACTGGTGAATTTCTTACTCAGGTAGTAGATGGCCTGTTCTTTCCTTCCGGTTACATCATGTTGCCCCAGGACACAACCAAAAGAGTTTTCCAGAACTGTAAGATACAAGAAAAGAGGTCTCCCCGGTTCGGGCGAGACTAACACTGGTGGATTCGACAGGTATGCTTTGATTTTGTCAAAAGCTTCTTGGCATTCATCTGTCCATTTCATGGCTGCATCCTTTTTTAACAACCGGAATATGGGCTCACATGTAGAAGTCAGTTGGGCAATGAACCAGCTGATATAGTTCAATCTCCCTAGAAGACTCATGACCTCTTTCTTGGTTTTGGGATGGGGTAGATCCCAAATAGATTTTATCTTGGTTGGATCTAGCTCAATGCCCCTTCGACTGACAATGAAACCCAGGAGCTTGCCAGATGGGACTCCAAACGCACACTTGGCTAGATTCAGCTTCAAATCGTATTTTCGCAGCCTCCCGAAGAATTTTCTCAGATCTTGGACATGATCTTCCTTAGTTTTGGACTTGATAATCACATCATCCACATACACTTCTATCTCCTGATGCATCATGTCGTGGAAGATGGCAATCATAGCTCTCATGTATCTTGCTCCGGCGTTTTTCAATCCGAATGGCATGACCGTATAACAATATGTGCCCCAAGGTATGGTGAATGCTGTTTTTTCAGCATCTTCTGTGTCCATCAACACCTGATGATATCCCGCGTAACAATCCACAAAGGACTGTATTTCATGTTTGGCACAATTGTCAACCAGAATATGGATGTTTGGCAGAGGGAAGTTGTCCTTGGGACTTGCTTTGTTCAAGTCTCTGTAGTCCACACACACTCGGGTTTTCCCGTCTTTCTTTGGTACTGGGACTACATTGGCTAGCCACGTGGTATACTGAACTACCCCGATTACTCCTGCTTTTAGTTGTTTTGTGATCTCTTCTTTGATCTTATCACTGATATCAATTTTGAACTTTCTCTACTTTTGCTGAACAGGGGGACAATTAGGGTATGCTGGCAATTTATGAACCACCATGTCAACACTGAGCCCTGGCATGTCATTATATGACCAAGCAAACACATCTTTGAATTCGAACAGGAGCTGAATTAGTGCATCTTGGGTTTTTTCATCTGTGTGAATGCTTATCTTAGTTTCTCGGACTTCTTCAAAACTTCCCAAATTAAACGGCTCGGTGTCATTTAGATTTGGCTTAGGCTTATTCTCGAATTGTTCCAATTCTCGGTTAATTTCATTAAAAGCCTCTTCTTCATTATATTCCAATTCTTGATTCATTACATCACAATTAGACAGCGTGTTTGGATCTGGGCATGAAGACCACAAGAATGTCATGTTACTTAAAGCCGCATTATTAGAACTGAAAAGAAGAAAGTAAAATAACATAATCAGAAGGAGATGATTGACAAAATATGGATTTTCATTTCATTGAATTTTTAAAGATAACAGGGTTTACATTTGGAATTTTAAAAGACAAGAAACTAAAAGAAAAATTCGAGTAACACCCTGGGATAACTCGTGATGCAAGAAAAGGTGACAAGGCAAATCTACCGGGACTCCCGCCTGGTTGGGAAGGGCGTAGCCTCCCAATTTTGTAATTTGGCATTAGGTCCCATTTACAGCACCTCAGCGGTGCTTGAGCCTTCCCCCTCTTGAACCATGTGGGTTTCATACAACATTTGCTTCATAGCCCCACAGATTTCCTCAATTTCTTCCACTGTGAAGGTTTCTTCTTCCTCCCCGTCGCTGTATTTAGGCTTGACGAAAGTTTTGTACAGGGGCAAGATTGTCTTAGTCAAAACCCAACCATCATTCTTCCGCTTCTTTGCCCATTTAAAGTCAACTGGCGTGGGCCAAAAACCTAGCCCGAAGAATCCCTCACTAGCAGTCGAGGTGATGGGTTCAGTTGTTCCCTGTAGTGATTTCCCGAGCCCTTTGCTAGGTTGGTAGCCATGTCTGATCATTACCTTGGTTACCATCATTGACGCATTTGACAGAAAAGGCTAGGGGCAAGGGCTTCCTTCCTCATATTGATCTGCGACCACAACTTCAAAAGCTAGGTAAATCATATGCTCGCTTCCCTCTTTTGCCTCGAGACACGGGACCGAAGGATCTCAATAAATTGACTGTTCGTCTTCCCTGAGGACCACGATCTCCTGATTTTCGTGTTCGAACTTGACCATTTGATGGAGAGTGGAAGGTACTGCCACTGCTGTATGAATCCATGGACGTCCCAAAAGAAAATTGTAGGATGTGTCCATGTCTAGGACTTGGAAGGTCACTTCAAAATCGACTGGTCCGATAGTCAAAGTCAGGTCGGTCTCTCCAATGGTATCCCTCTTTAGCCCGTCGAAAGCCCGCACGCATACATCATTATGCCTGATCTTTTTTGTGCATATTTCCATTCGTTGTAAGGTTGAAAGTGGGCAAATATCTACCCCGGAGCCTCCGTCTATCATAACTCTCTTCACATAGTACCCTTCACATTTGACAGTTAGATGAAGGGCTTTGTTGTGAGCAGCTCCCTCCGAGGGTAAATCATTATTCCTAAAAGAAACTTGGTGGGTTATAAAAAACTTTTCAACCATTCTTTCCAGTTGTTCTATTGTAGTTCCAACGGGGACATAAGCTTCATTGAGGGTTTTGAGCAAAACCCTTTGATGCTCATCTGAGCTCATCAATAGTGACAAAAGAGAAACCTGATCGGGGGATTGCCGGAGTTGATCGATTATTTCGTAATCCACCGTTTTCATCTTTTGGAAAAATGCTTCTGCCTCCTCGGGACTCACTGGTTTCTTAGACGGGAAGCGTTTCTTGGTAGCGTTGTTTACTTCCCCTACATTGAGATATCTTTTGATGCAATATTAAAAAGCGGAAACAAGAAAACAAAAGATAGAAGCAAGACGCTCAATGAACTATCAAGACAACAAGTAGGAACTAGTCTACTTACCTTCTTGATGAAGTCACGGAGTACCTATACTATACGAACAACCCTCAAGACAACAATGGTCTTGCAAACTGTTC
>MCJB01000159.1:18351-33561 GCA_002018475.1 Nicotiana obtusifolia
TATATATATAAACCGTTTAATTTGCTCTTACTACTTTAATTAATTTGTATCTCTAGTAAGATACTCTGTGTCATATATTTTAAAGCGACGTAGTAGAAAAATATACTCTTTCGAAAAAGAACATTAAAAATGAATTATTAATTCGCGTTGAAAGTTTTATCAAGTGACATGATTATATAAACACCACCGTATAGAGCTATTTTATCATACATAAAAAAGGAGTGATAAATATAAAATATGATGTAAATTAAGAAGGGAGAAAACTAACTTGCATATGTGGACAAACAGTATGCTGCTTGAAGCGACAATATTGTTAAATATGTACATCAAAAAATACATTTTGCGATTTTTTTTTTTGAACGGCCACATGTGTAATTTTCGTCAAAAAAAAATTGGCCAATCATAATCCTATTTTGGAATAAATTAATTTGGGTTGGGCCGAAAACGATCATATGTTAACTCATCATTGCTCAAGTGCCAAACAGAAAAACACATTTTCGCTTATAGCGAAATAACTATGTTCAACATCATATATAGAGGCACTAAACAAAACATGACGAAGCTATGCTACAGAGAGGACCAATTGTTCATCATAGAATAGAACTAAAAATTTTGTAAGATTACTTCCATCCCCATATCAGAATCCTACATCACCTGAAACCAACAAAAACACACATGCATTAGTCAATACGCAAGGAAATTTGCAAAATGATAGAGGCACATATAATGAAGGAGTCGCTCATGACATGAAAAGAATCAATAAGAAAAAAAGGGAGCAATTATATTACTTGAGCCTTATTGCATGGATTGGGGACATCACAGTAACTCTCAAGTGTGATGAGAGCTTGATTGTCTAAAATCTTGGCGTAATTGTAGCAGTCGCAGTTACGGCCCAGCATAATACTGAATGTTGGGCAACATTGGTCTATGGAAGCTGTGTTTAACATGCAATTCTTTATCTTTTCTTTATCCTTTGCACAACAAGTTGGCTGTTCTTGCAGTTGTTGGGTGCAACTACTTTTGTTGTCCATGGCCTTACTAGTTCCAACCACCTCTTGCAGCTGCTTGATTTCCTGCATCAAATAACAACTAGATTTTCACATTACATTTTGCGACGGCAAAACTAATTAATATATGTAACTAGTAAAACAACGTTCAAAAAGCAAATGAAAGATAGTCATTTGCTTTTACTCCTTTAATTTGTAGTAAGATACTGTCTCTTATTTTATAGTAAAATAGATACATTCAAGAAAGAACTTTGGGTTGAATATTAGGGAAAACATTGTGAGGAGAAAATCTAAAAGAGACAATTTACCGAGTGTTCTTTATCAAGAGTGTCTATTTACATTATCAGTGTAGTTTAACCTCTGATGATAGGTTGGTTACAATTTTTATTAAATTATCAATTAATGCTTATGAAAAAAAAATTACGTGAAATTATAATTACCTTATATATGACATGATTATATAAATATCGCTCTATAGAAATTAAACCCACTTTATCATAAAAGAGTGATCAACAATATGATATAAAGAAGACGTACAACCAAAGAAGGCAGAAAACTAACTTGCTTATGTGGACAAGGATTCTTGAAGCCACAATATTTTTGAAGAGCAGTAAAAGCTTCTTTGTTCACATGGGCGGCCAAACGCCAGCAAATGCAATTTCGTATAGGCATACTACTGAAGGGGAATAACGCGCAGCATTCGGTTATGCAGCTGGTAGTTGCGTACCTCGCGCAATTGTAGATTTTCAAGCAATTATCAGTTGCGCTAGGAACAAATAATGTCCATGGCGATGTGGTGCTATTGGCGCCCTTGTTGACATCTGCTAGTTCCACCTGCTGCTTTACATGTCCATAGCAGTTTTTAGCATCACCGAGAAAAAAACTTATCCACATTCAAACATATATATTAAATTAATAAATGCATGTATTTTATACTATATAGATATTTTTCTTTTCACTTGACAACGGTTAATAATACACTCTCACCTCTCAGGCAGAAGTGGGTGAAAACTTGTAGATTAAAATTCTAACAAATATTGACACTACTTTGAACTCAAAAGCTAGAGGAAGAAAACGGATTAATTGCAATGGAGGCTGATATGCAATGAAGACGATGGGGAATTGATAATGGCTATAGGCTGCCAATTGCTTTAGCTAAAAAACAAATTATGAGCTATACGCCAGATGCCAATAACAAGATTTTGGGCTTTTTTGTGCCTTTTACGGAGCATACATGGTTGACGTACAGTCCAAAGTTTCAAATAATAAAAAGACAAAATACATAAAATACCAGCGGACCTCGTAGTCAAATCCCACCCAAACCTGGTAGAAGTGTGTCAATGACACACTAAACTTAAAAATAGAAAAATAAAAAGAATCCGTCCAAGTTTTATTTAAAAAATAAAGAAAAAGAAAAGGACTCCCCACCCAACTCGTCAGAAAATTCACTCCGGCCACCAATGTCGAGAGCAATCTTTGTATAATAATTTCACATTTTTCTATAAATGCACAAGGTTTCAATTCCACAAATACATTAGGTTTCAAATTATGGCTACAAGAGAACTTTTTTTTTTTTTTTTTTAAAAAACTAAATTAGCTCTCTGCTCCCTCATTTTTCCTGTACATCATCGCAGGTGACCGCCACCACCATAGCTGGCACCACTCATCACACCACCTCCACACCATTGAACAGGCAGCTCAAAATTATAATTCGAAAATTTTTGACATAGGTTCGAATTTTAACAAACCCAGCAGTTGATTCAAAAATTTAAGCCCAATAACTATTAAAATCAATTTCAGAGTAGCAACAAAAATTTAATTCAGTAAACAAGCTCAACAATTCGGTCCAAACAATTTCCAACATTGTTTCGAGATTTCTCCACCCAAACGCCGATTCGAAAACTCAAGACACCCCAACAATGGAGGTTCAAAACTTTCTCCTGCCAAATGCCGATTCAAAAATTAGACACCACCACAAATCGTAGAAATTTCTGAATGGAAAAGGAAAAAATAGAGAAGATCACTAAATTACCTTATTTGATTGAATGTTATGGTGTAAATTTGTAGATTGAGTTTTGTCTTTTTTATGGTGAAGCTGTCGGCGAATTGCTCAGACCAGATGGTCTTTTCCTTTTCTTCCTCTTGTTTTTTCTTTCTTTTTGTGTTTGTTTTTTAAAATAATTTTCATTTTGGTTTAATTTTTTACAAATGGCACTTAAATAAGATTTTGGACAAAAAATCTACCCTTTCCATTCTCTTATTTTTTGTGTTAAACACGCACTGCCAGCTAAGTAAAATGTTGTGTCATTGACACACTTCTAAAAGGTTGAGTGTGTAAAAAATTATCCGTAATTAAGAGATGTATAACACGAATTTGGGTGCAAGGTCAACTAGTAAACTATATATTTTTCTAAAAAAAAAAAGGAACAATCGCACGTACATACCAGTACATGACATGACATGTATTTGTACATACATTTTTTCTTTACACTTGATAATGGTTAATAATACCTCTGGGGCAGAAGTCATGAGTGAAATAGTAGAAACCATAGTTCAAATTCCAGTCAATATAAAAAATGCTAGGTGCCTAATCCTTGATGAGAAATATTACTCGATAGCTATATTGGTGGGAGCGAGTGACGGATCCAAAATTTATTAAAGGGAGTTAAAATTTAAATAAGTAAATATTTAAATATTAAGGAATATCAATACGTAATATATATACATAAAAAAATTTACCTAGCTACACAGTAATTTTCCAATGAAGGGATATCAGCTGACACCCCTTGATTACATGTGGCTTTGCCGCTGGTGGGAGGTATAAGATAAGTTGGCTGCCCCACCACCACCATTCTCAGTCCAATCTATCACTTAGCAATACTAAATTAATATGATTTGGTATAAACAATGGACGCAAATAAGTCTTTTCCGTAAACTGATTTACATTTGACAAGAACATTAGAAACTCTTCATTCCACTCAACTTTCTTTTAACAACTAATAAAGGCAAATTTCCCAAGTACTGCATTTAGTTTCTACTTTTTTGTCTATAGAAAAGATAAATTGATCCGCCTTGCTGTCTCAAATTTCTTGCATCAATTTAGGTTTTAACAGTTCCAAGAGAAGAAAAACAATCGATATTGTTTAGTTTTAAGGGAAGGAATAATTTGGGGGTGAAGCTTATATATAACATTAACGAAATTTTATAACACACTGAAAAGAAAAGAAACTTTATACAGTAAACAAAATTAGGAGTAACAAATTATATCATGAGTTTACCTCTTCTGCCGTCGTCGGCCGGTGACTGCAAAGTACAATTGCGGCCACCGTAAAGGTGAGCATCACCAACCCTCTGTTCATTTTCGCCGTCGCCATATTTTCTCTCTCTAAGCTTGTGTTAAAATGACTAGCTATCTAGCTAGTAGTAACCCACTATTATCTAATCTTTTTAAGTGATAGTTTAATTTATAACAACTTGACATATTATATTTCTACAAGCATGCACAGAAATCGTGTTTAGGAAATAAAAAATGATTTAATTCAAAAATTCATTGACAGGCGATGGCGCGTGTTCCTATTTCAGATCTGGATACATCTCCAATGAAGTCTGTAAGCGAGGGGAAGTGCACATATATAAATTATCCTTTAGTAGAGAAATTTATTTTATGTCTACTTGCTTGTTTTAAAAAAGCATAAAAAGGCAATTCAAACCTCAATCATTTTCCTAAAGAATTAAAGAAAGTACGGGTAACTATGACTTACTGTCCATATATTACTCCCTCCGTTTCACTGACACTTTCGCTTATCGAAAGTTAGTGACTTAATTTTTTTAGCTAAATTGAATTGGTTCAACTCAATATTTTAAAATTTAATTTTTGATATTTAAAAACGATATAAAAAGTACTATAAGATGCGCAACAAGTAGCCACCTGCTGGTTGCTACTACTCTTGTTGTCTATGGCCTCCTTAGTTTCCGCCACCTCTTGTAGCTGCTTGATTTTCACATTACATTTTGTGAGGGTAAAACTAATTTATACAGTACTTCGTATTTAACTAGTACAATATTGTTTTTCAGAAGACAAATAAAAATTGGAACTCATTTGTTTTTCGCTGATCCTTTAGTTTTTGGTAAGGCACTTTGTGCCATATACATTCAAGAAAGAACGTGTGGGGTGAATTATTGGTTTGTCTTTTGAATTTATAAAAAGAAAAGTTGAGAAAAAAATGTACTCCTAAACAGAGAAGATTTTCTTAGTGCTCTTCCGATGTGTTTATATTTTACATTATAGCTCTGTTGTTGAACCTACGATAGTAGCTAGGGCAGGGGCAGAAGCAGGTCGCTGAAAAAGATCAATTTTCTTGTATGTATATATTGTAGACGTTGAACTTCCTTTGTGAAAATCCTGCATCCAAATAATGTTTGTCTTGAAAATTTATCTGTAAATACCTTACAGTTAAGTGATCTCATTCTATAAGTATCATTTACACTATCGATATATAGGAATTAAAGGTATTTTATCATACAGGAGCGAATAGTGACTACTGTGAAGAAGACAAAAAAGGATAGTTTTGAAGAGCATATAAAGCTTCTCTATTAGTGTTACGGGCAGTACGCCAGCAGTAGCATTTTTGTAGAAGAGGAGCCCAGAAGTTGAATGAGTCGCAGCATTCGGTTATGCAGCTGCTACTTGGGTTCTGAACGCATGACACGAACTTCCTGCAACTAGTATCCCATGGTCCACGCTTTACTTGTCCATAGCAAGTTTATAGTATCAGATCAAAATTTAAATTCTATGAACTATACCTGCATTACATGTCTATTGCAGGTTTTTAGTGTCATACATAGCCAAAAACTTATTTGATCCCTGTTTGATATATGCAATAACTTAGTAAATGCATGATATATGTGTTTGCACTATAAATGTCTTTTTTTCCCACTTGATTATGGCTAAAATATGTTGAATTTGACAAGATTAATGTGAAATAATATGAACATTTGAAGCTTCTTTTTAGGAAGAAATTAATAGATGCATTTTTTCATGCATTTACATTGTTTGATCACACTTAATGTGATGTCATGCATGACATTATTAACGTCATTTCCCTTCTATAAATAGCAAGGGTTTTATTCATTTGTAAACATCTCTCACTTGCCTTCTTATCTCCTAAGGCATTTGAATCTTCTTTCTCTCTTATAGTATTTCACTTGTATTTTTGGAGTGAAATAAAGATCGAGTTGATTGTGTCCGAGGAGTAGGCAAAAATCAAATTTTGCCAAACCTTGTAAACTTCTAATGCCCTTTTTATTATTGTCTCACTTACTATTTATTAGCTTCCTTTAAATATACTAGTTGTGATTTAATCACTCTCTATATATTTGCCTTCCGCAACAATTGGTATCAGAGCTAAAGTTCTATCTGAGTATGCTCTGTGGTTGCAGCATGGTCTGAAATTCCACATCAGAAAAGAATTACTTTGGTGTTCTGTACTGTCAGCAAATAAATAGTATCTGTAGCAAAAATGGGAGATAATAAAAGTGAAGAGTCCACATCGGGTGTCACTAATACGTCGTTGGCATCTACGCTTATGACAAGAATTATGTCAAATGCGAAGTTTTCAGTTGAAATTTTTGACGGGTCAGGACATTTCGGGATGTGGCAAGCTAAGATTCTTAATGTCCTTTTTCAACATGGGCTAGATATTGCCATAGAAGAAAAGAAACCAGACAATATCAGAGAAGAAGATTGGAAGATTATCAACCGCGTTGCTTGTGGTGCCATTCGATCTTACCTCGCAAGAGAACAGAAGTATCCATACACAAGAAACTTCTGCAAGTAAATTGTGGAATGCATTGGAGGATAAATTCTTTAAAAAAACAGTCAAAATGAACTTTACATGAAAAAAAAGACTGTTACACTTCACATTTGTTCCTGGTACTACAATGAATGATCATATCATCAGCTTTAATAAGTTGGTGACAGATTTGCAGAATATGGACGTGACTTTTAGTGATGGAGATATGACCTTAATGTTATTAAATTCACTTCCCAATGAGTACGAGCACCTCGAAACAACTCTACTTCATGGGAATGATGAAGTATTTCTCAAAGAAGTTTCTTCTGCCTTATACAACTATGAATAAAGAAAGAGAAAAAAGCAAAAGAGTGAAGAAGGAGAAGCACTAGCTGTGAGAGGTCGTTCTCAAAATCAGATGAGAACGAAGAAAGGAATAGCGAAATCAAGATCAAGACCCAGCAAAGATGAATGTGCTTTTTGCCGAGAAAAGGGGCACTCGAAGAAAGACTGTCCAAAGTTGAAAAACAAGGCCAAACCTAATAATAGAAAGGCTGTTATGGATTCAAATGTAGCTGATTGTGACGACTCTGATTTCTCACTAATTACAACTGAGTCATTCAAACCATCTGACATATGGCTGATGGATTCAGCTTGTAGCTATCATATGTGTCCCAACAGGGACTGGTTCCTTGATTTTCAAGAAGGATAACGTGGAGTTATTCACACCGCAAATAACAATCCTCTTACTGCATATGATATTTCTTCAATCTGATTAAGGAACCATGATAGATTAATCAGAACATTAACATATGTTCGATACACACTGAAATCGAAGAAAAATCTCATTTTTGTAGGAGCCCTAGAGTCAAAGGGGCTCAAAGTCGTTGTAGAAAATGGGGTAATAAGAATATGCTCCGGAGCACTAGTGGTAATGAAGGGAATTCGGTGAAATAATAACATGTACCACTATCAAGGTAGTAGAGTTATTGGGACAACAACAGTGATATCCAGTGATGATAAGGAGGCAGAAGCAACCAAGCTGTGACACATGCGCTTGGGACATGCTGGAGGAAAATTCTTGAAAATTTTATCAGATCAAGGATTGTTAAAAGGAGTAAAGACTTGAAATTTTGAGTTTTGTGAGCATTGTATCAAGGGGAAACAAATAAGGGTTAAATTTGGAACAACAATCCATAATACTAAAGATATTTTAGATTATGTTCACTCTGATGTTGGGGGTGCTTCCAAAACACCTTCATTAGGTGGGAAACACTATTTTGTATCCTTTATTGATAAAAACCAAAGATTAGGTGCTGGAAATTTTTCTCAAATGGAAGGCGATGATAGAGACTCAAACAGGCAAAAAGATAAAGTGTCTTCGTACAGATAACGGTGGAGAATACAAAAATGATCTTTACAATAAGATTTGTGAAGATGATGGAATTTTGAGACATTTCACCATCAGAAATATACCACAACAGAATAGAGTGGCAGAACGTATGAATCGGACTTTGGAGAAGGTTCGGTGTATGTTGTCCAAAGCTGGCTTGGGTAAAGAATTTTGGTTTGAGGCAATAACATATGCATGCCACCTCATTAATCGTCTACCATCTGCCGCTATTGGTGACAAGACGCCGTTTGAAAAATGGTATGGAAAACCTGCTGAAGTTTATAATTTTTTACATGTATTTGGCTCAATTGCATACTATCATGTGAAAGAGTCAAAATTGAATCCTAGAGCAAAGAAAGCTATATTTATGGGGATTACTTCTGGAGTCAAAGGATACATATTATGGTGTCCAGAGACAAGAATAATTATATTCAGTAGAGATATTACCTTTAATGAATCTTACATAACAAATAAGGTGACAGTTGAAGATGTCAAACAAACTGATGGTGCTTCAAAAGCAGGTGGAATTTGAGGGAAAGTTAATTTTCCCAACACAGGGAGAAAACAAGGAAATAATAGAAGATTTTTCCCTGGAAGAAGAGTCAGTGGAAGGGGAGATTCCAACTCGGGAACCCCAACAACAACTTGAATCAATAGCAACCAGCAAACCGAAAAGAACAATAAAGAAACTTGTTCGTCTCATAGAGATCTCATAGAGACGGTGGCTTGTAAAGCCTCAATTGTAGCTGATGGTGTTCCCACCACTTATAAAGACGCAGTCCAAAGTTCAGAAGAAGATAAGTGGAGGATTTCCATGAATGAAAAACTGCAGTCCCTTTATTAGAATCGCACATGGAAATTGGCCAATCTCTCGAAGGGCAAAAAAGCAATTGGGTGAAAATAGGGATTTGCAAAGAAAGAACGTTTTATTAACCAAGAAGATATTCGCTACCAAAGTAAGATTGGCGGCCAAAGGGTACGGTGAAAAGGAGGGAATTGATTACAATGAGGTATTTTCTCCAGTCGTGAAACACTCCTCCACTAGTATTTTGTTGGTTTTGGTAGCATAGTTGAATTTGGAACTAGTTCAGTTAGATGTAAATACTGCATTTTTACATGGAGACTTGGAAGAGGAAATCTATATGACTCAGCCAAAAGGATTCAAAATTGCTGGAAAGAAAAATATGGTGTGCAAACTTGAAAAATTATTGTACGGACTGAAATAGTTTTCTAGACAATGGTACAAACAATTTGACAAGTTTATGATGCCGCAGAAGTACAAAAGAAGCAAATATGATCATTTTGTATATTTGCGCAAGCTTGAAGATGGATGCCTCATATATCTTCTCCTATACGTTGATGATATGTTGGTAGCTTCCAAAAGTCAAGAGAAAATTGAGAAGTTGAAGATTCAACTGAGAAAGGAGTTTGAGATGAAGGATTTGGGTGAGGCGAAGAAAATTTTTGTCATGGAGATAAAAACAGATAGACATTCAAAGAAACTTTATCTATCTCAGAGAGAATACTTAAAGAGAGTAATCGATCGATTTGGCATGAATGATAACACGAAGTCTGTTAGCACTTCGCTTGCTCCTCACTTTAAGCTTAGTGTTGCTATGTCACCGAAAAATGAAGCTGAACGAGAGTATATGTCGAGAGTACCATATGCGAATGCCTTTGGTAGCTTGATGTATGCAATGGTTTGCAAGACCTGATCTTTCACATTCTATTGGAGTTGTAAGCAGGTATATGCATGATCCAAAAAGGAGCATTGGCAAGCTGTGAAATGGATTCTACGGTATATTCGTAATATTGTAGATGTTGGATTGATTTTTGAGCATGAAGATAGTCAGTATCTAGTTGGATATTATGACTCAGATTATGCGGGTGATTTGGACAAGCGTAGATTAACTACTTGTTATGTTTTACTTTTGCAAATGCACCGGTTAGTTGGAAGTCTACTTTGCAGTCAACGGTTGATTTGTCTACTACTGAGGCAGAGTACATGGCAATTACGGAGGCTGTAAAAGAGGCAATTTGACTTCAAGGGTTTCTTAGAGAGCTTGGTATTGGTCAAGAAAGCATCACACTATTTTGTGATAGTCAAGGTGCTATCCAATTAGCAAAGAACCAAGTTTATCATGCAAGGACGAAGTACATTGATGTACGATATCACTTTATACGAGATATTATAGAAGAAGGTGGAGTCATGGTGCAGAAAATTCAGATTACAGACATCCCTGTTGATATGCTAACAAAAGTAGTGACAGCGATCAAGTTTCAACATTGTTTGAACTTTAAAGATTGAAGTTGAAGACACAATCAAAATTTAACAGTGAGAGAAAATTGAAAAAGTGAAATCTTGCCAAGGTGGAGATTAGTTGAATTTGACAAGATTAATGTGAACAGCTGCGAACATTTGAAGCCTCCTTTTAGGAAGAAATTGGTAGATGCATTTACATTGCATCACACTTAATGAGATGTCATGCATGACATTATTAACGCCATTTCCCTTCTATAAATAGCAAGGATTTTGTTCATTTGTAAACATCTCTCACTTTGCCCTCTTATCTCCCAAGGCATTTGAACCTTCTTTCTCTCTTGTAGTATTTCACTTGTATTTTTGGAGTGAAATAAAGTTTGAGTTGATTGTATTTGATGACTAGATAAAAATCAAATTTTGCCGAACCTAGTAAACTTCTGTTATTTTTTTGTTTATTGTCTCACTTACTTATTAGCTACCTTTAAATATACTAGTTGTGATTTAATCACTCTTTATATGTTTGGCTTTCGCAACAATTGGTATCAGAGCCAAGGTTCTATCCGAGTATGCTCTGGGGTTGCAGCATAGTCTGAACTTCCACATCATAAAAGAATTACTTTGGTGTTATGTACTGCCAGCAAATAAATAGTATCCATGCAAAAATAGGAGATAATAAAAATGAAGAGTCCACATCAAGTGTCAGTAATATGCCGTATGCATCTTCGCTTATGACAAGAAATATGTCAAATGCGAAGTTTGCAGTTGAAATTTTTGACGGGTCAGGACATTTCGGGATGTGGCAAGTTGAGGTTATTGATGTCCTTTTTCAACAAGGGCTAGATATTGCCATAGAAGAAAAAAAACAAGACAATATCAGAGAAGAAGATTGGAATTTTATCAACCGCGTTGGTTGTGGTACTATTCGATCTTACCTCGCAAGAGAACAGAAGTATCCATACACAAAAGAAACTTCTGCAAGTAAATTGTGAAAAGCATTGGAGGATAAATTCTTGAAGAAAAACAGTCAAAATAAACTTTACATGAAAGAAAGACTGTTACGCTTCATATAATCCTGGTACTACAATGAATGTTCATATCACCAACTTTAATAAATTGGCGACAGATTTGCAGAATATGGACGTGACTTTAATGATGGAGATATGGCCTTAATGTTATTAAGTTCACTTACCGATGAGTACGAGTACCTCGAAACAACTCTACTTCATGGGAATGAAGAAGTATCTCTCAAAGAAGTTTGTTCTGCCTTATACAGCTATGAACAAAGAAAGAGAGAAAAGCAAAAGAGTGGAGAAGGAGAAGCACTAGTTGTGAGAGGTCGTTCTCAAAACCAGTTGAGAACGAAGAAAGGAAGATCGAAGTCAAGATCAAGACCCAGCAAGGATGAATGTGCCTTTTGCCGAGAAAAGGGGCACTCGAAGAGAGACTGTCCAAAGTTTAAAAACAAGGCCAAACCTAACAATAGGAAGGCTGTTATGGATTCAAATGTAGCTGATTGTGACGACTCTGATTTCTCACTAGTTACAACTGAGCCATTCAAACCATCTGACATATGACTGATGGATTCAGCTTGTAACTATCATATGTGTCCCAACGGGGACTGGTTCATTGATTTTCAAGAAGGAGAATGTGGAGTTATTCACACCGCAGATAACAATCCTCTCACCGCATAATGGTATTTGTTCAATCCGATTAAGGAATCATGATGGATTGGTCAGAACATTAACAGATATTCGATATGTACCGGAATTGAAGAAAAATCTCATTTTTGTAGGAGCCCTAGAGTCAAAGGGGCTCAAAGTCGTTGCAGAAAATGGGTATTAGGAATATGCTCTAGTGCACTAGTGGTAATGAAGGGAACTCGGCAAAATAATAACATGTACCACTATCACGGTAGTAGAGTTATTTGGACAACAACAGTGACATCCAGTGATGACAAGGAGGCAGAAACAACCAAGCTATGGCACATGCACTTGGGACATGCTGAAGGAAAATTCTTAAAAAGTTTATCATATCAAAGATTGTTAAAAGGAGTAAAGACTTGCAATTTGAAGTTTTGTGAGCATTGTGTCAAGGGAAAACAAACAAGGGTTAAATTTGGAACAACAATCCATAATACTAGAGGTATTTTGGATTATGTTCACTCTGATGTTTGGGTGCTTCCAAAACACCTTCATTAGGTGGGAAACACTATTTTGTAACCTTTATTGACGACTTTTTCATGAGAGTGTGGGTGTATACGATGAAAACCAAAGATGAGGTGCTTGGAATTTTTCTCAAATGGAAGGCGATGATAGAGACTCAGACAGGCAAAAAGATAAAGAGTCTTCGCACAGATAACGGTGGAGAATACAAAAATAATCTTTGCAATAAGATTTGTGAAGATATGACATTTTGAGACATTTCACTGTCAGAAATACACAACAAAATAAAGTGCCAGAACGTATGAATTGGACTTTGCTGGAAAAGGTTCGGTGTATGTTGTCCAATACTGACCGTCAAACTGCTCGGCCACCTCTTCTGCCATAGTCGGCCAGTGACTGCAAAGTACGATTACAGCCACCAGTAAGCTGAGCATCTCCAATCCTCTGCATATTTTCGCCGTCTCCATCTTAATTTTCTCTTTCAAAGCTTGTGTCAAAATGAAGCAGCTACTACCCCCATCATTATATAACCTTTTCAGTGATAATTTATAACAACTTGAAGTATACTATATATGATATATTACTTTCTTTAAGCATGAACAGAACTCGTGTTTAGCAAACAAAAACGTATATTACTTTACAATTCACTGACAGGCGAATAGCGCGTTTCCCTATTCAGACCTTTATCTGGTGCTAATAAGAGATTCCTTTAAAGTATGTATGATTAAGTTTTCAAAAACTGTTAGTATTACTTTTATCAAAATAACCTTTTAGAAATCAAGTACTATTTGAACATGTCAATTTGTGTTTAATTAATTTATTTGAGAAGCGTTTTCTTTTATATTTAATAAGTAAATTGTGTCTTGACATCTTTTCAAATAGTTTACAAACACATATACAGAGAGGGGGATTCATGATACCAAAAAGATGGATGCACTATTATAAAAATGCGAATTTAGAGTTTATATTTGACGGGTCCAACCTTTATGTTCTTACCATGAATTCATTATCATTAAGAAATTACATGTTACACTTAATTTTTTCTTATAATTTTAGTAATTTTTAATATATATACTTCTACTCCATATCAAAAATCGTGAGAACATTCGATCATGTTACATCATCCACTGCTATTACTTTTAATTATATAAAATTTTGCTATGACAAAGGGAGATCAAGGATTTCAATATGTTAGATTTAAGGATTTTGAATGAATAAACCAAAAAAAAAAAAAAAAAACTTGATCGATCTTGATGAGATTGATATTCCAACCTTTCTTCTTAGAACGTATTAATTTGACCCCATAAGCAGGAGGGATATTTTCATTTATACTAGTTTTGGGGTCACAATTAGAGTTATACCTACTTTGCATAAAAATTTGCAAGCCTACCCACTTTAGAATTAACTTCAGACTTATCGGGTCTGATTGGAAAAAAAAAATTTGTTTGAAGTGTAATGCACTTAAGGCCAATTAAGTCTAATGTAAGGCTTGCCTTAGGCAAATCCCACATTGGTGTAGGCGAATCCCACATCGGTTGGAGAGGAGAACGAAGAGTGCCTTATAAGGACTTGGATACCTCTCTCTTGTAGACGCGTTTTAAAACCGAAGGCTCCAAAGCGGACAATTTCTACAAGCGGTGGCCTGGGTTGTTACAGTTGGTATCAGAGCCGGTGCCGGGCCGGTGGTGGGGCAAACCCAGTGGTGGGGCAAACCTCAGCGAGGACACTGAGTCCCAAGGGGGGGGGGGTGAGTGTGAGGCTTGCCTTAGGCAAATCCCACATTGGTGTAGGCGAATCCCACATCGGTTGGAGAGGAGAATGAAGAGTGACTTATAAGGACTTGGATACCTCTCTCTTGTAGATGCATTTTAAAACCGTGAGGGGCGAAGGCTCCAAAGCGAATAATTTCTACAAGCGGTGGCCTGGGCTGTTACATCTAAAGTGCAACTATTGTACTTAAGATGCACTTAAAGCCAAATAGGTATGAAGTGTAACAAATATTTTCATGTACTTAAGGCCAAATAAGCCTGAAGTGAAAACTGTACTTTAGATGTACTTAAGGCAAATAGGTCTAAAGTGAAAAAATTGTATTTTAGATGCATGTAAGGCCAAAAAAGTCCAAAGTAAAAAAATTGCACTTCAGTTGCACTTAGGCCAAATAGGTCAGAAGTGCAACTAATATTTTCATGCACTTAAGGCCAAACAAGTCCGAAGTGCAACCAATGTTTTCATGCACTTAAGGCCAAATAGGTCAGAAGTATAAATTACCTCGAAACAGAAACTTGTTCTTAGAATTTCAATAATTTTAACACCTAAATCTACTCCGAATGAGCTCAAATTTGAAACATAACCTCCAAATATCATCAAGAAAAAACCTCAATCATCAATTTGTTAAAACAACAATAAATCTAACAAACTCTTTTTGCAATAAGAAGAAACCCTAAATAGTAGTAAAAAATAAAGTGTCACGACAGTTCACCATTGAAAAATACCATAAACCACCTTAAAATATGCTCACAACCACCATATAGATTCACAGTTACCTTTATTTTCACAGTAGAAGAAGAAGGAGGAGGAGGAGGAGGAGGAGGAG
>MCJB01000159.1:33734-45911 GCA_002018475.1 Nicotiana obtusifolia
GGAAGGAGAAGGGGGAGAAAAATGCTTGAAGTTGTCTATAGTCACAAGTTAAAAACTTTTAAAATGTGGATACGGGTTAAATGGGGGTGACCAAATAGGGTACCCCGTGAAATTTTTACTAAGCGGGACCAAGCATGTTGCCACCAGAAGCAGAACTTTATGTTTCTTTTGGAGAAACTCCTAATTGTTCCAGAGCAACTAGAAGAGATTCTTTAACCAGAAAGAATTTGATTCAGATGTAGGATTCTTATTTAGAAGTTTTCGCAACTCAATCATAGATGATGGAATCATAAAAAATTTAACCTTTTGGAACTCTGTCTATAACTCAATAGAAGCCCGGGAGAAAGACACGAGACATGCCTACAAATTGAGAATTAAACCTATAATTTCACTTGTAAAAGTACACCAAATAATTATTGAACCATTGGACTCTTTGAGTTTGAGTGTACGAATATACATTAAAACAGTTTTTAAGAAATATAACATTATTATATATGGTACAAAGAGAGGAGCATGCGTTCAAATGCCCCATGCTCCTAACATATAGATACGCCCCTGCAAACACAATATTAAGTTGATTAAAGATTTTAAACTAAGTGCAAATATAATAAAAATTGCAAGTTACCATAAGAATAGAAGTAAATAAAAATATAAGAAGCTATGACATGAAAAGTATATATTGAGAATATGAATAAGGCTTAAAACAATTTGATGGAGTAGTAACTTTTAAAAAATCAAATCAAAAGAGGAAAAGGAAATAGAAATTCCTAACAAAATTTACAATTCCAAAAGCTCTCCCCTTCCCGCCAACGACCAAAGCCTGGAGATTCTTCTTCTTATTCTTTGGCGAAAATACCCCTGCTTGTTCCCGAAACTCATCCCATCATCCGAAGCTAAAATCGTAAATATCCCAAAAAGAGTAACCGCGAGTGGCAGTCATTGTTAACGAACTTAGCAAAGCCTCTTTTCTGTATAACAAACTATAAGCACAGCTCACATTCTTCATTTTCTCGATCAGTTTTCCTTTTTTCGCTCTCTGCAAAAAAAAAAAAAAATGAAATTCACTGAGATGAAACTCCACGCCATGAATGCTGTGAAAGCGTACTTCAAAAGGAATTGGAAAAAAGAAGATATGATGAATTCTCAGGAAATTCCCCTGCACGCTTACAAATGCTTGAAGAAGGTACAAATTCCCCTTCTTTTTTATCACAGAACTTAAGAATTAGTGTTTCGATAAAAATGTTGATTATGAAAAATGTTGTAATTCAATCAATTATAAATCGAAAGATCATGAAATCAAGTTTTTCTTTATTGTTAATCTTGTTATTGAAAGCTAAATCCCAGTTCTTAAATTTTGATGGTTGATGATCAATTTCATCTCAGAAGATTCTAAAGTATTACCTAGCTAGATAGTCAGTTTGTTTTTAACAATTCAGTAAAGGCTACATGCTAGTTAGTATACTTGTTCTTACAGTTCAGTAAGAAATAAGGAATTTCGATTCTCAGAAGCTTTTAAAGGATTGCCGTCCTTTTTACTTTTATTCTGCACTTGCTTATGCCGTAAGTAATAATCTGATAAAATGATTCCGAGTTACATGCAACTTTTCTTTAACATTTCGAATCAGTTGCTATTGAAGCCTCGCTCCCTATATAGTCTTGAAAGTTGTATATTGCACACTTTTACTTGATTTATATGAGAGTATTTGACTGATGTCAAATTAAGATAATCATTTTATTTATATATTATGATAGTGGAAGAAATATCAATATAATAGTCTAAATATTGGATTAGTTTAATGTATTTAAATTCTTGAAAGCTTGAAGATAGTATAGAAATTGAATGGTGTAAAGTATCTCCTAACATCCCCAAAATGAAAGAGTATCACATAAGTTGGTACGGAGGGATTAATTTGTTTCATGCAATTTCAGATTTTCAGCTTCATATGTTTGATCTTTTCTTTCTTTATATGCTTAGTTAGCTGGAAAATATGTGTTTTTGCTTCTATGGAGTTATATTCATGTGATTGATAAGCCTTTGATGTTAAATAGGTGTATCTTACCTTATTCTGTGCCCTGTTGAGCTCTACTGTTGGATCTTTCTTGCATTTGATCTGGGAAGCGGGGGGCTTCTTCACTGTCCTAATTTCAGCTGCAAGTATACTCTACCTTTACTTAACACCAGCAATGAAAGTGGTACGTGATCGATGACTTGTAGATTTTCTTTGAAATTGTTGAATTATTCCTGAAGTCGCTTCTTCTTATCCCAAATAATCTACCTCTGCAGAAGAAGAGGGTCTTATTCTTGATGATTGCTGCCTATTCGTTAGGAGCTTCTGTTGGACTTTTTACCAAATACCACTTTGGAATTGATCAAGGGTAAGACTCAAAAGATGTTAAAACACTGTTCGGATTTCTGTTGTTGACTGTCCTTTTTACTGCTATCTTGTCATTTCATATTACCAGGAACCTGATTTTTGTAGTTTACAGAGAGAGGCTTTCTGTTAATTACTTGTGGTCCCGTTATCCTTAGTAACTATAATCTGTAGATATATATAGTCCACATCCTAAATGGAAAAAATGGTATGTTTATTAGCTGCAGAAGAAACTAATGTTTTTCCATTTTATTTGAATCTCCTAACTGTTGACTTCTCTCTCTGTGAAAATTCTGAAATATGGACTTGTGAGAATTCCCTACCTAAATGTGCTGCTCTCTTTAACAAGACAAGGGCATTGGACTAGACGAATTGATATAAAACAGTCATTCTCCATAGTGTTCTATATTATTCTTACGCGCAATAAGATAAAAGTGGCTACTGTAATGGCTATCCTACATGAGTAGTTAGGCTTTGACAGTTCAGAATTCGCATAATGTTTACCTTATGAATGAACAAACTAAGCAATATGACCAGCATTGGGTATTGGAATGTTGGTTTTTTATTAGGTTATAAGCTGTTGATTTGTACTTCTAAATTGATGAGTTATAATTGAGATTCCCATACCCTGGAATTACCCTCTCTTTCATGGCACTATGGGACTGGATTAGAGTTAGCAAAATGTATCTCATAACTATGTGCTTCTTTGGAAACCTGAGGCAGTTATAAAGTTCTTGCATTTTCGGCCAGGCCAAATGTTATAGCACGTAGAGTTCCAGATTTTGCGCTACTGCATTTGGATATTATTTTACCCCTGATGTCTGTTCCAATATGGCAAATGCATTTGTATTGATATGTTAATTTCCTACATTGTATTGCATCTTGATGAATTCAATAGAAGTTACATACTGCTTCAGTATGACAGTATGACTGTATGTGTCTGATTAGCCTTTGTGTTCTTTATTCCATATTTAAATAATGTTTCTAATCTGTGAGAAATATCTAAGTTCAGAAAGCATTCATGCTTGTTCTGCAGCTTCGTTTTCAGCTTCTTGGGAGGTACAACAATAGGCTTTGGAACTTTTTGGTTTGGAGCCATGTTAACAAGACAAAGGATCGATCTCTACGTCGGTTGCCTGCTTCATTCTTACGCCTATATGTTCCTGTGGTTTGTCACTGCTTCTGACATCTTTGGCGGCCACACAACCCGTTGGATGATAAAGGTAACCAATCGTAGACTTCTCTCAGTTCCTATGCATGTTCCTTAGTTGTCTATGAACAAGGACGGATTTGGAGTTATGCAGTTCAACTGAAATATTCATTGCTTTCGGCTTAATTAAACTATGTGTATACAAGTATACAAATACATAATTACATTCATATTGAACCTGCTCGCTGACACTAGTTCTAAATTCGCCTCTGTCTATGAATGAATAATATGACTGACTTGAACTGCTTGTGATAGGTATGCGCTGTGCTTGCATTGTACTTGGGGTACTTTGTGATATATAGCCAAGAGATACTGTACAATGCTCGCTTTGGAGATGTTAACTTTGTCAACTGCACATTCACCGTCTTCTTCCATTTACCAGCTATAGTGGTCCATGCTGCTAGAGTATATCTGGTTGCAGAAATTGAGCACTACAGACAGAATTAAAAGCTTTAACGATACAGTAAAGCTACCATTTCGCCTTGGGAACTAACTATAGAATAAATAGTGAGTAGAATGCACATCTTAAAAGATGGGAAACCACAAATGATGTACAAATATTCCTCTAGTTGTGACTACTACATTTTACTGATTGAATGAGGAATTCATAGTCTGAAACGAAGTGCTTTGAATATTCTTGCAAATACTGATTGTTGATTACCCCATAGGCCATTGATATACTTTGTGGTCAAGAAATTTTTGAATAGAATATACATAATTGTTTTTTCTTTATTCCAGACAGTGCAATAAATAATACTACTTGGATTTTAAGATGATTAGTCCATTACCTACTTAACTCAAAATAAGCAAATTGAACTGTTTCAGTTTCTAATTTGGGGGTCTCATTAGAACAATACGTAAGAGCTATCAATTTTCACGGATGGTCACCCAAGCTTTACTTTATTGTACCACGTCATAAAACTCTTTTTTATAACGAAAAAACTCATTCAGTTTTACCTAAGCATTACGAAAATTACTAAACTATTTTTGCACCCTAAAAGTCACTCAGTTTTGCCTAAAAATCATACAAAATGTCTCATTTGTTTCCTCCTAGTGACTTTTGATGATACTTGGGCAAAGTTGAATGACTTTTTGATTAAAAAAATTATATGAAAAATTATAGATTGTAAATAGGAATGAGGTTTAAAACAAGGCCACAACTTGACAATTTAGCACATGCAAGTAGCCAAGTACTTAGAACTTTTCCATCATTACGAAGACTCAGAAAGAAATAACAGAAATCGGAATTTCCAGCAAATTTGATAAGTATATCCAAACCTCTCTCCTTCCCGCCAAACCTATCTTCTTTCTCTTTGCTTCTTTGACGAGAACACCCCTGTGGTATTCCAGCTCGGCCCGTAACTGAAAGCTAAAACTGTAAATATACCAAAAAGAATAACGGCAAGGATAGTCGCCGTTAACGAACTTAGTGACGAGCTCTCTTCTTTATAACTAACTACAAACACAGCTCTCATTCCTCACTTTCCGCTTCTGTTTCTCTGAGATGAAACTCCATGCCATGAATGCTGTGAAAGTGTACTTCAGAAGGGACTGGGAAAGAAAAGACCTAACGAATCAAGGGGAAATTCCACTATACGCTTACAAATGCTTGAAAAAGGTACAGATTTCTTTCCTTTCCTTCTGCGTGATAGAAAACGTGAGAATTTTTTCTTCTTTGAAGTTTTTGCGTGTTTGTATCTGCTCTGATGTTTTTCTCTGTTCTAGTCACTCCATAACTGTTTGGATAAAAATGTTGAATTACGAAAAAATGTTGTAATTCCTGAACTTTTATTAAAGATTTCTCATTATTATGATCTTGTTATTGATAGCTGAATAAGATGATGTGAATTCCCAAATCTTATATCTTCAGGACTGATGAATTTTGATTCTCACAAGATTTTCAAGTATTGCCCGATAAATAGATATTTTGAATACTTGTTCAGTTGTTCTGCGATGGCTAAATTGTTTTAGCGTTTGAGTTTACCTGCATATAATATTTCTCACTTTTCTTTTTCACTTGCTCCCTATTCAGTCTTGGAAGTTGTTTTTGAGTAAAATTACGCGCTCTACCTTAATTTCTATGAGAATATTCGACTGATGCCAATTCAAGATATTACATATTATGATAATGGAAGAAGATATCAAAATAATAGTTGGAATAATTTGATAGGAAAAAAAAAACATCACAGTGAAGATTAACCTTTGAATAGTTTAATGAATTTGAATTTGTGAAAGCTTGAAGATAGCACATAAAACTTGAATGGTGTCGAATATTTATTAACATCTCAACACGAAAGAGTATCATATAAATTGGGACTAGGGATTAATTTCTTTTATATATTTAGGATCTTTGTGAAGCTACTTATCTGGAAAACATGCATTTGGGCCACTAAATCGAAATACAGATTCCCCTACAGCCCCGTTTAGGTTTATTTTCCTGTGATTGATAAAACAGGTGTATCTTACCCTCTTCTGTGCCCTATTGAGTTCTACTGTTGGATCTTTCTTGCATTTGATCTGGGAAGCGGGGAGCTTCTTCACTGTCCTAATTTCAGCTGCAAGTGTACTCTGCCTTATCTCTACACCAGCATTACTAGTGGTGCGTGATGGCTTTATTAGATTTAAGTATATATAAATTGGTGAATTGTAGTTAAAATTGCTTCTTGTAATATCAAATCTTCTACCTCTGCAGAGGTCGAGGGTCTTTTTCCTGATGACTGCTGCATATGGGTTAGGAGCTTCTGTTGGCCTTTTAACCGAATATCTCTTCGGGATTGATCAAGGGTAAAATATCTTCAGATTTCAGTTGTTGAAATTCTCTATTGTTGCTTTTTATCTTGTGACATCATATTATCAGGAGCTGACTTTTGCTGTCTTCAATTATGTACAGACAGAAGCTTTCTGTTGATTAGATACTTGTGATTCCGTTATCTTAAATTACTAATAATAATAATAATCAATAGCATGAAACTATTGTTTTCCATTTTGAATTAGAATGTCCTAAATGTTGACTACTCTCTTTGTGAAAATCCTGACATAGAACTCGTGAGATTTTCCTCCCTGAATGTGTTGCTTTCTTTTAGAAGATAAGGGCATTGGAATTGGATGATCGACATAAAACATAGTCATATATTGTTGCAATTAGCTAAAAGTGGCTTCTAAGATCACATAGTTTACAAATTTGAACAGTAATGGCTATTGTACATAACCAGTTAGGCTTGCACAGTTAGAATTCCCAGTATGCTTACCTTATGAATGAGAGAAATTGAGCAATATGACTAGCTGTGTGTGTTAGTATATTGGTCTGTTATTAGGCTATAAACTAGAGGACTGGACTGGATGGATTGACATAATCAAAACCAATATGTTTAACATTTGCACCAACTACCAATTTTGTTTGCTCTGTTAATTTTCTACATGATTTTGCCTCGTGCTGAATTCAATAGCAGTTATCACTCCGCTGCTTTAGCATTTGTATTTAATAAGCATTTTTGTTCAATGTTTCCAATTTGAAGAATGTTGCTAATCCATCTGAGGAATATTTGTCGTTTCGCAGCTTTGTTTTCAGCTTTCTGACAGCAACAACAATAGGCTTTGGCACTTTCTGGTGGGGAGCCATGAACACAAGGCAAAGGAGGCTGTATAACCGTTGCCTGCTTATCTCTGATATCCTAATTTTCGTCTGGCTTCAAATTGCTTCTGCCATCTTTGGCGGCCACACTGCTCGTTGGAAGCTTCTGGTAAGCCTATCCTTGTCTCTAAATGAACACATTATTCCATTGAACTCCTTACTGTCGGCTCGAATTATGTATACATATTATCTTCTGAATAATTTGATTGACATGAATTGCTTGTGGTAGGTATGGGTTGCGCTTGGATGGTACATGGGGTACAATCTTGTATATAGCAAAGAGGTGGTATATGATGCTCGTTTTGGAGATGTTGACCCCGTAAACCGCACATTCACCCACTTGTTCCGTTTACCAGCTATAATTGTCCATTTCACCCGGCTAAGCGTGCGTGCAGCAATTCAGCGCTACAAACAGAATTAAAGCTACTACTACTACTTCGGTTAAACAAATAGCGAATAGAATGCATTTTAACAGATGAGAAACTGTAAATGATGTACAAATATTCCTTTGTGACCACTGCATTTTACTAATTGAATGTTGTGAATGGTAGCATGAAGGCAGAATATGATTGTTGCTTACCCCATCTAGTTCAGTCCATTATGTCCATATACATATGTCCAAGTGACACCAGGCCTACCAAGTTATTTGTCATTACATTGGGCTCTTCAAATTTGTGAGTCGACTAACAACAATGGGTCTGCCCCATAGCCTGTGCAACAAAATATTGAAGGTTTTTCTTTGTTAAATCTTTGGATGGTAACGTTAACAAATTTGCCAAAGAGAAGCAGGGGCGGCTCAAGTCCATTTGTGGCCTAGAGCCAAAATTAGTATGAGGCCTAATTTTTTTCTAAAAGAGTGTAATATATATTTTTATTTGGAACTATTTTTCAAATGATAATATGGATATTGTTGATCTTAGCTAAGATTTTATCAATTTTAATTTTAAAAAATTTCTTTCCGGCTAAGGCAGCTGTTATAGGAATTGTTAACATTATTCTATAAGCAATATAAACATTTGAAAAAAAACAATTCAAGCATTTTTATTTGATTAAGTATATGGTCTTCTACTTATGCTATTTTTCTTGTCAAATCAATTCTAATTCACACGATAGAAAAACTATTTATACTACTCATTTTTATAAGTCAAATGGTTACTTTATTTATATATCTTAAAGATTCTTTCCTTTTATAAAAAAAAACTCTACTTTTTTACTAAAAGTATAAAATATTATTTTAATTAAATATCTATAAATTTATTATTTCTAAAAAAAGCGGGAGCATCAAAATTTGGGGGCTTAAGGCACAACCTTATTAGCTACAATGTCAGAGTCAGCCCTTAAGAGAAGGATAAAGGATAGTACTATTTCCTTTGTTGGTTAGAAAGCAGATTAGGAGAAAAATATTTTTTCTGAAGTGCATATCAATACCATAAATAGATTTTCAATCTATCTTAAATTAGTTGATATCGATTATATGAATCTTTTGTATCAGCTTTTTAAGTTTTCAGTGGATTCATCGCAGTTATATGATTTGTAAATTGATCATCAGTTTATCACAACTTTCTCGCTTTATCAGGATTTGATACTAAGTACGCGTTGTGAAACTTGCCTAGGTGGAGCTATAGTGTGCGAAGATTCTGATACCATTAACAGAAAAATGATAAAGAAAACTCATAATTTTGTCAATATTGTTTAATTATTCATATTGATGAAGAAAAATGAGAAAGAAAAATGATAATATTTGGCTCAGGGACAGGGGATCTTGAGGTTGGCGGCTGAGCGATGCTACGCTTTAAGTCTCAAAATTCAAGAAAACTTGAAGATGAAGAGAGAATTCCATAACATTTTTGCTTCCACCTTAACAGAAATAAATCTATTGTTTAACAGAAAAATTATGAAGGAATATATAATGCAATCTAATTCCATTAACAGAAAATGATAAAGGAATATATAATGACGTTTCAGATTATATACTCCAAAAATGTGTTGCATTTTGTTGAAGAACGAGGAGAGTTCGACCTATTTTATAAGGGATCACACAATATTAGTACAATCAAATTACTGTCACTTAGCTTGATACGCCCTTTTACTTCTCAAAGCACTCCAGCGTTGGATGAAGCTAGAGGAATAACTCTTATGCTAACAAAACAAAAGAAAATTTAACTCAATGAGGAACAAATTTAATTGAATTGAATTTATATAATAGAAATAGCTACAGGCATGCTGAGCTAAATGTTACTGTTAATTTCATTCAACCATATTTTGGGAACCTAATGAAGAGTAAGAGAATGTGATGACCCGACAGGTCATTTAGAGCTTTAACTTTTAATTCTGTGTCTCAAAACTTCAAATAGCTTCTTTTAGCCTTTCTTGATTTGCGTGCGCAGTCCGTGACTTTTTCTAAAAAGGGTTTTATGTGAAAAATTGATTAAAATGTGAATTCGTGCCTTAAAATTTTATTTGAGTTGACTTCGGTCTACGTTTTGAGAAAATGAACCCGGACCCGTGTTTTGACGGTCCCTGTGGGTCCATATCGTGATTTGGGACTTGGGCGTATGCCCGGAATCGAATTCGGAGATCCCTAGCTCTAGTTATCGTAATTTGTTGAAAATTTAAAGTTTAAAGAATTTATAAATTTGACCGAAGTTTGACTTTATTGCTACCGGGTTCGGATTTTGGTTCCGGAGCTTGATATAGGTTCACTACTGTATTTATGACTTGTCTGCAAAATCTGGCGCAAAACATAATTGATTTGACGTGATTCGGACGGTCAGTTTTTAAAATAGAAGTTCTTAAGTTTCATTAGAAATTTCATTTGTTTGGGTGTCCAATTCGTAGTTTTAGGTGTTATTTTAGTGTTTTGATCGCGCAAGCGAGTTCATATGATATTTTTGCACTTGTGTGCATGTTTGGTTTGGAGCCCCGAGGGCTCGAGTGAGTTTCGGATAGGTTTCAGAGTGGTTTGGACTTAAGAAAATAGCTGGTGAGAATCTAGTTCTGGTGCAACCTCTGATCTCGAATTTGCGAGGTCAATGTTCGCATTTGCGAATTGTTAAAATTCCTGTCAGCTTCGCATTTGTGAACCACTTCCTCGTATTTGCGACGAATGGTTGGGCAGCAAGGGATTGCATTTGCGAAGGGCCACAATTCGCATTTGCGAACAAATCATCGCAAATGCGATGGTAGCAAAGATGGAGCTTCTTCGCAATTGCGAAGTATGTCTCGCATTTGTGGGGTTCACGATAGTCGCAATTGCGATATCTGTGCTTGGTCAAAAGCTGAGTTAGATGGGATTTTGGTTCATTCTTTCAATTTTTCAACCCTAAAAACCTTGGAGGCGATTTTCCCAAGTAGCTCTTGTCCCTAATTTCTTTGGTAAGTGACCTTAATCTACCTTCTTTCAATTTCTCACTATATTTCATAAGATTTCAACCTTAAATCTAGGATTTTCATGGTAAAAATTGGGGACTTGGGTAGAATTAGGGATTTTTGTAAAATTAAAATTTAGACCTCGAATTGGGATCAGATTTCGAAACAAGTCGCATATCCAGGCTCGAGGGTGAATGGGTAATCAGGATTTGGTCCGAATTTCGGGTGTTGACCAAGCGGATCGGAGGTTGACTTTTTCAATAATGACCTAAATTGAATCCCTTTCATGCATGAGTAGTTTCTAAAGCTTATTTTGAATCGTTTGGTCAATTATTTGTTAGATTTGATTGATTTCGAGGCTTATTCGAAAGGAAAGGCCGTAGTTGAACTTTGAATTGACTGTTGAGCGAGGTAAGTGTCAGGTTTGACCTTGATTTGAGGGAATTAGGAACCCTTGAGCTATGTATTCTGTGAAATTAATGTGTAGTGGCGTATATGCGAGGTGAAGAGTTTATATACGCCGCCAAAGTACTTGCTTTCTTGCTTTTCCGTATTTCATTAATTATTTTCTTCCATGTCTTATCTGTTACATGCGTTAAATGTTTTTCATGTCTTTACTTGCTACTTGCCTTAATTGACTTACTCGCACCATTTAATTGTCATTTATTGGACTTGTCTTACTGTTTAATATTAATTATGGTGAATCCCCAATTTGGTACGAGCTTTCATTTCTGGTTCAGCTCCATATTCGTAAAATCGTAAAGGTTCTTGTGATTCGAGTTATTAAATTGATTGTACTCATTCATTTATTTATACTAATATGGTAGGATCGGGTTGCGTACCGCAACAGGTGAAATAAGAGTGGATTGATATGGCAAAATAAGGGTGAATTTATACTGATACGGTGGGATCAGGCAGCGCGCCGCAACAGGCGAAATAAGGGTGGAATGATACGATGAAATAAGGGTGAATTATGATATTGATTTTGATTATATGGTGGGATCGGGTTGCGCACTGCAACACATATTTATTTACTATTGTTGATATTATTACAGTGGAATAAGGGAGGATTTTGTTGTACGGTGAGATCGGGTTGCCCGCCACAACAGTTTATGTGCTTCTGTTTCCTTCTCGTTTTGTGTTGGCTTCGGTAATTTCATACGAGACTCTAAGGATTGGTATTTCTGGCATTTATTGGTTTTCTTTCGGAGCTTGATTTATTTTCATGCATTAACTGCTTTAAATCGTTCCTGCATTTCCTTTTCTACCATTATTTTATATTGTGTGCAGGTTATAGTGTAAGTGACCCGCCTTAGCCTCGTCACTAATTTGTCGAGGTTAGGCTCGGCACTTACATTAGTTGTACTCATACTACACTTTGCACTTCTTGAGGCTTTGTTGAGACTGGACAAGTTTACCAAGTTCTTTCCAGTTCATTTCAGTGGTGCACTTTCTGAGGACCCACGAGATTATCTTTACCGCTGCTATGAGGTGCTACGGAACATGGGTATAGCTAAGACCAATGGGGTCGATTTTGCTGTGTTCCATATGACAGGTTCCGCCAAGAGGTGGTGGAGAGATTATATGTTGACCAA
>MCJB01000159.1:45931-64170 GCA_002018475.1 Nicotiana obtusifolia
ACTTGGGATCAGTTCCCTCAGCTATTTCTAGAGAAGTTCCTCCCTGTCACACTGAGGGAGGATTACCGTAGGCAGTTTGAGTGTCCCCAGCAGGGCAGTATGACTGTTACTCAGTACGAGACCCGTTTTGTGGATCTAGCTCATCATGCCCTTATCTTGCTCCCTATTGAGAGGCAGGGGGTAAGGAGATTTATTGATGGATTCACATACACTATAAGGCTACAGATGGCTAAGGAGACCGCGGGTGAGATTTCCTTTCAGATGGCTGTAAATGTTCCTAGGCAGATCGAGATGGTTTTTGCTCAGGAGATTTCCTCGATTTGTGTGCGTAGTCCATGACTTTTTCCAGAAGGCTTGTATGTGAAAAACTGATTAAAATATGAATTCGCGCCTTAAAAATTTATTTGAGTTGACTTCGATCAACATTTTGAGAAAATGGACCCAGACCTGTATTTTGACGGTCCCTGTGGGTCCATATCGTGATTTGGGCCTTAGCCGTATGCCCGGAATCGAATTCGGAGATCCCTAGCTCGAGTTATCGTAATTTGTTGAAAATTTAAAGTTTAAAGGTTTAAGAAATTTATAAATTTGACTGAAGTTTGACTTTTTTGCTACCGGGTCCATATTTTGGTTCCAGAGCTTGGTATAGGTTCATTACTGTATTTATGACTTGTCTGCAAAATTTGGCGCAAAACGGAGTTGATTTGACGTGATTCAGACATCCGATTGTTAAAATAGAAGTTTCGTAAGTTTCATTGGAAATTTTATTTGTTTTGGTGTCTGATTCGTCATTCTAGGTGTTATTTTGGTGTTTTGATCGGGCCGAGCGAGTTTGTATGATGTTTTTGCACTTGTGTGCATGTTTGGTTTGGAACCCCGAGGGCTCGAGTGAGTTTCGGAAAGGCTTAAGAGTGGTTTGGACTTAAGGAAATAGCTGGTGAGAATTTGGTTATGGAGCAACCTCTGATCTTGCATTTGCGAGGTCAATGTTCGCATTTGCGAACTGTTAAAATTCCTGTTTGGTTCGCAGTTGCGAACCACTTCCGCGCTTTGCGAAGAATGGCTGAGCAGCAAAGGATCACATTTGCGATCTATAGGTCGCATTTGTGAAGGGCCACAGTACACATTTGCGAACAAATCATCGCAAATGCGATGGTAGAAGAGATAGAGCTTCTTCGCAATTGTGAAGTATGTCTCGCACTATTGGGGTTTGTAATTGCAAACCCCAGGTCGCAATTGCGACATCTGCACCTGGTCAAACGCTAAGTTAGACGGGATTTTGGTTCATTCTTTCAAATTTTCAACCCTAAAAACTTTAGACGCGATTTTCCCAAGAGCTCTTCTCCCTAATTTCTTTGGTAAGTGACCTTAATCTACCTTCTTTTATTTTCTCACTATATTTCATAAGATTTCAACCTTAAATCTTGGATTTTCATGATAAAAATTGGGGATTTTGGTAGAATTAGAGATTTTGTAAAATTGGAATTTAGACCTCGAATTGGGCCCAGTTTTTGAAACAAGTTGCATATCCAGGCTCGGGGGTGAAACCGTAATCATGTTTTGGTCCGAATTTCAGGTTTTGACCAAGCGAGCCCGGGGGTTGACTTTTTCAATAATAACCTAAATTGAATCCTTTTCATTCATGAGTAGCTTCTAAAGCCTATTTTGACTCGTTTGTTCAATAATTTATTAGATTTGGTTGGTTTAGAGGCTTGTTCGAAAGGAAAGGCCGTGGTTGAACTTTGAATTGATTGCGGAGTGGGGTAAGTATCGAGGTGATGAGTGTATATACGCCACCAAAGTACTTGCTTCCTTGTTTCCTTCCATATCTTATATATTACATGCGTTAAAGGTTTTCCATGTCTTTACTTGCTACTTGCTTTAATTGACTTACTCGCACCCTTTAATTTTAATTTATTCGACTTGTCTTACCATTTAATATTAATTATGGCGAATCCTCAATTTGGTACGAGATTTCCTTTTTGGTTCTGTTCCATATTCGTTAAATCGTAAAGGATCTTGTGATTCGAGTTAAGGCCAGAGGAAGATCTGCGGATATGCTAGCGGATCTGTTTGCGCGCCGTAACAGGTGAAATAGGGTGGATTGATATGGTGAAATAAGGGTGAATTTATATTGATACGGTAGGATCGGATTGCGCGGCGCAAAAGCTGAAATAAGGGTTGGAATGATACGGTGAAATAAGCGTGAATTATGATATTGATTATGATTATATGGCGGAATCGGGTTGCGCTGAAACATATACTTATTTACTATTGTTGATATTATTACGATAGAATAAGGGAGGATTTTGTTATACGGTGTGATCGGGTTGCGCGCCGCAATAGTCTATGTGCTTCTGTTTCCTTATCGTGTTGTGTTGGCTTCGGTATTTTCATACCGGACTCTAAGGATTGGTATTTCTGGCATTTACTTGTTTTCTTTCGGGAGGTTGAGTTATTTTCATTTATTAACTGCTTTAAATTGTTCCTGCATTTCCTTTTCTGCCATTATTTTATATTGTGTGTAGGTTATAGTGTAAGTAACCCGCCTTAGCCTCGTCATTACTTCGTCGAGGTTAGGCTGCGCACTTACATCGGTTGTACTCATACTACACTCTGCACTTCTTAAGCAGATTGTGGAGTCGGTCCCAGCGGCGATTCATAGATTTCTCGGGTCAGTGATTGAGTGGAGACTTGTGGTACAGCTGCTAGGTGTCCGCAGCCCCATATGTCCCCTAGAGGTCGAGGCCGAGGTCGTGCCAGAGGCCAAAGCAGAGGTCAGCCTAGAGCTCGAGCAGCAGCACCAGCAGTGGAGCCTCAGGTGGATTTCGATGAGGAGGTTCCAGCTCAGACAGTATCACAGGTCCCTGAGGGGTTTATCGCCACTCCAGTGCTTCAAGACGCACTAGTCCGTTTGGTGGGCTTTATGGAGAGTGTGGCCTAGGCCGGTACATTTCCAGTGGCACCAACCGTCTCTCAGGCTGGGGGAGGAGCACAGACTCCCGCTATTCACACTTCGGTGTAGGTGGTTCCCCAGTATCAGATTCCAGCAGGCCCGCTAGTTCGGGTAGTTTAGCCGGTTATTGCGGCACAAGCCGATGATAGGCCCGTCATGTCTTCTGAGGCTTTATTGAGATTGGACAAGTTTACCAAGTTCTTTCCAGTTCACTTCAGTGGTGCACCTTCTGAGGACCCACAGGATTATCTTGAGCGCTGCCATGAGGTGCTGCGAAATATGGGTATAGTTGAGACCAATGGGATCAATTTTGTTGTGTTCCAGATGACAGGTTCTGCCAAGAGGTGGTGGAGAGATTATATGTTGACCAGTCCAGCTGGGTCGCCTGCACTTACTTGGGATCAGTTCTCTCAGTTATTTCTGGAGAAGTTCCTCCCTGTCACATTGAGGGAGGATTACCGCAGGTAGTTTGAATGTCTCCAGCAAGGCAGTATGACTGTTACTCAGTACGAGACCCGTTTTGTGGATCTATCTCGTCATGCCCTTATCTTGCTTCCTACTGATAGGGAGAGGGTGAGGAGATTTATTTATGGACTCACGTACACTATAAGGCTACAGATGGCCAAGGAGACCGGAGGTGAGATTTCCTTTTAGACGGCTGCAAATGTTGCTAGGCGGATCGAGATGGTTCCTTCTTAGGAGAGGGGGCAAGGGACGGATAAGAGGCCTCGTCATACCGGTGGTTTCAGTGGTGCCTCATCTGGAGGTAGGGGCACTTTTGGTAGAGGCCATCCTCCCAAGCCATTTCAGTCTGCGCTTCAAGCATCTCACAGTGCTTCAGGGAGTCGTGGTCCTTATGTGCCTTATTCTGGGCAGCCATCCTACAGTGCACCATCAGATCCTATCAGTGCGCCTCCGATTCAGAGTTATCACCGTGGTTATCCGGCCCGTTCAGGTCACCTTAATTTCAGCAACCACAGCAGCAGGATGGGTGCTTTGAGTGTGATGGTATTGAGCATATCAGGAAGTCCTGTTTGAGATTATTGGCCGGCATGCTACAACAGAGTTCTCGTGCCATGATTCCGGCACCGGTTGCTCCACCGCCCGCTCAGCCAGCTAGGGGCAGAGGTCAGGCATCCAGAGGTGGGGTTCAGGCCGTTAGAGTTGGAGGTCAGGCCATTTGAGGTGGAGGTCAGACCGTTTGAGGTGGAGGTCAGGCCCCTAGAGGTGGAGGCCAGACAGCTAGAGCCCGTCCAAGAAACATATTAGAGTGGTGGGGCCCAGCCTCGATTTTATGCTTTCCCAGCTAGGCCTGAGGCAGAGTTATCTGACGCTGTTCTCACAGATATTAGCGCGGAGTTTCCTTCCATGGATTCAGTACCAGTTGTTCGTGAGTTTGAAGAGTTATTTCCTGCAGATCTGCCGGGGATGCCACCCGACAGAGATATTGACTTCTGTATTGATTTGGCTCCAGGCACACAGCCCATTTCTATTCCGCCATACCGTATGGCCCCACCAGATTTGAAAGAATTGAAGGAGTGATGCAGGTCAACCTGATCATGATACGTTTAAGCCTTCGAGACCATTCACGAGAAGTCAAGCTAAAGAGCTTCATGATGCACATTTGAAGGTGAAGAAGAGCTAAGCGTTTCTATGCACCACATTGGAAAGTGGCGTGTGATGCTGTGACTGTGTTGTGATTATCTTGTAGTTATGAAAGACATTAATTCTTACTTGTTTTGAAGTCCTACGCGACACCTTAGTTACTTAGCCAATTTGTCGCCTTTTTGTTAGTTATTTGTTTCCTAGTTAACTTAGGACAAGGCTCATTCTATATAAGCCTAAAGACTTCATTAATTTTAGAACCTAACTTTGATATTCAATACAAAAATCGGCAGCAACTTTGCTCCAAACTCGTGTGCTTTGAACTTGTCTAATTTTTGGTGTGATTCCAAATTGAACTCGTTCCTTTGTTTGATCGAACAGTTTGCAAGACCATCGTTGTCTTGAGGGTTGTTCGTATAGCATAGGTACTCCGTGAATTCATCAAGAAGGTAAGTAGACTAGTTCCTACTTGTTGTCTTGGTAGTTCATTGAGCGCCTTGCTTCTATCCTTTTATCTTGTTTTCCGTGTTTTATATTGCATCAGTTGGCATCAGAGCAACTTTCTTTTATATTGTATCAGTTGGTATCAGAGCAACTTTCTTTTATATTGTATCAGTTGGTATCAGAGCTTGGAAAGGGTTTGTTCTTACAATCCCAATCCTGTTCTTCGTGCCTTAGTTTTAGGTTCTTTCTTTAATTTTGTTTTTGAAAAAAACAGAAGAAGAAAACAGTGACAAAAAAAAAACCCGAAACCCTTGTGAAGAATAACCGAGACTTTGTTAATAACGAAACTTTGTGTGATTGAAGTTGTTAAATCATCTAGGGATTGAAGTCTTGAAGATTAATTTATAAAGAAATGTTCTAGAACCAAATCTTGAAGTTCTTGATTGTTAGAAACCGATAATTTTGAAATCTTGAAGCTAGAACACGTTTAATCTTTAAAATCTTGAAGTTCTTGGACGCCAAGTTGTTGTTCTTGAAAGTAGCCAACGTGAAATTTGGAAATCTTAAAGTTCTTGAAAATAAGATTATAGTCTTGAAGCAATTTGCGTTGTTCTTGAAAGGGTTCTTGAATAATAAACCATTCGTAACAAGTTTTCCTTGATTTCTTAAAGTTCTTTAACATTAATTTGTTGTTCTTGAAGGGAGTCTTGAAAAACGTGTAAGGGGGCGTAAAACGTGTAAGGGAGGCCGAATTTGGGAGGAGAAGGAGGAGGAATAGGAAACCCTAATTCTAGTCCAAGGAGGAAACAACTCACAATCCAAAAGGGAGAAGTTTCAAGGAGTTGAAATTCTATTTGGACAAGGAGAGGAGGGGCGAATTTGGGTTGGAAAAGGAGAAGGGGGGGCCGAAAATCCTAAGAGCTAAGGAGAGAGGATTGGTCTTCTCTAAACTAAAGTGGGAAAGCTTCAAAAATTTCCTTCCCTTTACTATTTCGAAATTCCTTCTTGAATTACATTAATTTTAATTAGTAATTCTTAGGTAATTTCCTACTTAAGTAATTACTAATCTTTGAGATTGTAGGACCTCATGCTAAAACTCAGAATTTCAAATTTCGTAGATAATTCTTGGCTTTTGTGCTCACTTAAAAAGCTGTCCGCCTATCGAGTCACATAACTTCGCTCACCTCGAAAAAAATTATTGAACTTGTGAACTTGAAAGGTCGCTAAGGAACTTGGTCAATTAGAGGAAGCCAATTTGAAGACAAGTGTGAAATCCTACCCGAAATTTGAGTGAACCCGAGAGTCATTCAAAAAGTGAGAGGGAGTATTTTAACTAACCTTAACACATTTTCTAGTCTTATTTCTTTTGCAGGCACATGGCTACGGAAGGAGAAAAGGTTGTGGTAGATATTACTTTAGCCGAGCTTTGGGCTGAAGTAAGGGCACTTAGTATCCGAGTGGAGAACCTTAAAGAACCGCTAGTACTTGGAAGAATGCCGGGGAAGGAACTAGTGATGGTTCTACCTAAGACCTGAACATGATGGTACTGTTTGTGAAGTTGAGTGTGAAGATGAAGTTCTACTAACGTTCACCCTTTGCCTGGTGTTGTTAGTGATGTTTTGTAGGAATATGTGGACATGTTTCCCAAGGAGATGCCGAGTGGACTACCTCTATTGAGGGGGATAGAAAACCAACTTGACTTTGTTCCGGGGTCACAAATTCCGAACAAACCCGCATATCAAAGCAATCCACAGGATACTAAGGAGTTACAACGACAAGTGGATGAGCTATTGACTAAGGGGCTAGTTCGAGAGAGTCTAAGTCCATGTGACGTACCCATGATCTTGGTTCCAAAGAAAGACGGCACCTGGAGGATGCGTGTTGATTGCTGAGCCGTCAACAAGATAATGGTAAAGTATCGTCATCCTATCCCTAGGCTAGATGACATGCTAGATGAGTTATGTGGTTCAAGTGTGTTTTGTAAGATTGATCTTAGGTCCGGTTACCACCAAATCTGTATGAAACCAGGTGATGAGTGGAAAACTGCATTCAAGACCAAGTTCGATCTATATGAATGGTTGGTGATGCCTTTTGGTCTCTCCAATGCACCTAGTACGTTCATGCGATTAATGAATCATATGCTTAAACCGTTTATTAATAAGTTTGTGGTCTTCTACTTTGATGATATCCTGATTTATAGTAAAAGTTTAAATGACCATGTTGATCACTTAAGGCAAGTGTTTGAAGTGTTGAGAGCCAAAAAGTTATATGTTAATTACAAGAAGTGTGCTTTTTGTGTAGAGAAAGTTGTATTTTTGGGATTTGTTGTAAGTGTTAATGGTGTTGAAGTAGATGAATCTAAGGTAGAAGCTATTAGAGACTGGCTTACTCCTACTACTGTTTCCCATGTTAGAAGTTTCCATGGACTAGCTAGTTTCTACAGACGCTTTGTTAAAGACTTTAGCACCATAGCAGCACCACTCACGGAGTTGGTGAGAAAAGACACGCCTTTTGTGTGGGGGGAGCCGCAAAAGGGTGCCTTCCAAGAGTTGAAATGTAGGCTTAGTTCTGCCCCGTTGTTACAATTACCTGATTTTAGTAAGGCATTTGAAATTGAGTATGACGCCTCGGGGGTGGGAATTGGATGTGTTCTTATGCAATATGGGAAGCCTATTGCCTATTTTAGTGAAAAGTTAAAGGGGGCTGCCTTGAATTACTCTACGTACAACAACGAGTTGTATGCCCTCGTGAGAGCTTTAGCTCATTGGCAACATTACCTATGGCCTAAGGAATTCGTAATTAGGAGTGATCATGAGTCACTCAAACATCTTAGGGGTCAAGAGAAACTAAGTAAACGACATGCCAAGTGGGTAGAGTTCATTGAGAGTTTCCCTTACATGATTCATTACAAGCAGGGAAAGGAGAATGTAGTAGCTGATGCACTATCTAGGAAGTTTGCTTTGGCTATCACGTTAGCATCTAGGTTGATGGATTTTGAGAGTATTAAGTCTATGTATGAGCATGAACCTAAACTTAAGAGTGTGTGTGATGCCATAACTAGTGGGCAGCAGGTTGAGAAGTATCAGTGGCATGATGGGTTCCTTTTTAAGAAGGGGATAGTTTGTATACCCGAGTCCTCGTGGCGAGAGTTGTTGGTGCGTGAGGTGCATTGTGGGGGCTTGATGGGACACTTTGGGTTAGATAATACTTTAGCTATATTAGGGGAACAGTTCCATTGGCCTAAGATGAGGCGAGATGTCGAGAGAGTATGTGGAGCGTGTTTTGAGTGTAAAAGAGCTAAGTCTAGGTCTAATAATCATGGTTTGTATACTCCCTTACCCGTTCCTACTAGTCCTTGGGTAGATGTTTCGATGGATTTTGTGATGGGGCTGCCTCGATCTAGGAGTGGTCATGATAGCATTTATGTGGTTGTTGATGGATTTTCTAAGATGGCTCATTTCATTCCTTGTAAAAAATGTGATGATGCACAACATGTTGCTTCTTTGTTTATTGCTATGTATTAAAGTTGCATGGTGTGCTTCGAACTATTATTTGTGATAGGGATGCTAAGTTTTTGAGTCACTTTTGGAAGTGTTTGTGGGATGCTCTTGGAACTAAATTGTTGTTTTCGACATCACATCATCCACAGACTGACAGTCAAACTGAGGTTGTTAATCGCATATTGGGAGCTCTTCTCCGAGCTTTGACCAAAGGGAAGTCCGGCACTTGGACTGACCGATTACCTATTATGGAGTTTACATATAATAGAATTGTTCATCGCATGGCAAGCATTACTCCATTTGAATGTGTTTATGGTTTTAATCCTTTGATACCACTTGATCTTGTTCCTTTGCCGAGAGATGCAACTATTAGCATTGATGGAGAAAACTGGGCAGCCGCGTTGCTCGAATTGCATGCTAAGGTGAGGAAAACATTGGAGGATGCTTATGAAAAGGTAGCGGTCAAGAATAATAAAGGAAGGAAAAAGTTAGACTTAAAGAGAGATGACTGGGTTTGGGTGCACTTCTGCAAGGAACGATTTCCGAGCCAGAGGAAAGGGAAGTGGGCTTCGCGAGGTGACGGACCATTCCAAGTGTTGCAGAAGATCAATAATAATGCTTATGTCATAGACCTGCCTGCTAATTATGTTGTTTCTAAGACATTCAATGTCTTTGATTTGACTCCTTGTGCTGCTTTGAAAGATGAAGATGGTTCGATTTCGCGGACGAAATCTTTTCAAGAAGGGGAGGATGATGCAGGTCAACCTGATCATGATACGTTTAAGCCTTTGAGACCATTCATGAGAAGTCAAGCTAAAGAGCTTCATAATGCACATTTGATGGTGAAGAAGAGCCAAGCGTTTTTATGCACCACATTGGAAGGTGGCGTGTGATGTTGTGACTATGTTGTAATTATTGTGTAATTATGAAAGACATTAATTCTTACTAGTTTGGAGTCCTACGTGACACCTTAGTTACTTAGCCAATTTATGGCCTTTTTGTTAGTTGTTTGTTTCCTAGTTAACTTAGGACAAGGCTCATTCTATATAAGCCTAAAGACTTCATTAATTTTAGAACCTAACTTTGATATTCAATACAAAAATCGGCAGCAACTTTGCTCCAAACTCGTGTGCTTTGAACTTGTCTAATTTTTGGTGTGATTCCAAATTGAACTCGTTCCTTTGTTTGATCGAACAGTTTGCAAGACCATCGTTGTCTTGAGGGTTGTTCGTATAGCATAGGTACTCCGTGAATTCATCAAGAAGGTAAGTAGACTAGTTCCTACTTGTTGTCTTGGTAGTTCATTGAGCATCTTGCTTCTATCCTTTTATCTTGTTTTCCGTGTTTTATATTGCATCAGTTGGTATCAAAGCAACTTTCTTTTATATTGCATCAAGGAGAAGTTGCAAGATTTGCTTGATAAGGGCTTCATTAGACCTAGTGTCTCGCCCTGGGGTGCGGCCGTGTTGTTAGTGAAGAAGAAAGATGGGTCGATGAGGATGTGTATAGATTATCGATAGTTGAACAAAGTCACTATCAAGAACAAGTATCCATTGCCGAGGATTAATGACTTATTTGATCAGCTTTAGGGTGCCCATGTGTTTTCGAAGATTGATTTGAGGTTTGGCTACCATCAGTTGAAGATCAGGGCATCCGATGTCCCTAAGATAGCTTTTCAGACTTGGTATGGGTATTATGTGTTTCTAGTGATGTCATTTGGGCTGACAAATGCCCCAGCAACATTTATGGATTTGATGAACCGGGTGTTTAAGCCCTATATGGATTCCTTTGTGATTGTTTTTATTGATGATATCTTGATCTACTCCCGCAGTCAAGAAGAGTACGAGCAACATCTTCGGATTGTACTTCAGACTCTAAGAGATAGCCAGTTATATGCCAAGTTTTCAAAGTGCGAGTTTTGGTTAGACTCAGTTTCTTTCTTGGCGCACGTCGTATCGGCAGAGGGCATAAAAGTGGATCCTAAGAAGATTGAGGCAGTTCAGAACTGGCCTTGGCCCACTTTATCTACAGAGATCCGGAGTTTCCTGGGTTTTGCAGGTTATTACTGCCAGTTCATGGAGGGGTTTCATCCATAGCAGCCCCATTGACTAGATTGACCCAGAAGGGTGCCCGTTCAAATGGTCGGACGAGTGCGAGTTGAGCTTTCAGAAGCTCAAGACTGCTTTGACTACGACGCTAGTATTAGTGTTGCCCACATCTTCAGGATCTTACATGGTGTATTATGATGCATCTCGTATTGGGCTCGGTGCAGTATTGATGCAGGATGGCAGGGTAATCGCATATGCGTCGCGGCAGTTGAAGGTTCATGAGAAGAATTACCCTATTCATGACTTAGAGTTGGCAATCATTGTTCATGTGCTTAAAATTTAGAGGCATTATCTTTACGGAATGTCGTGCGAGGTATTCAGAGATCATCAGAGTCTACAGTATTTGTTCAAGCAAAAGGGTCTCAATTTGAGGCAGAGGAGGTGGTTGGAGCTGTTGAAAGACTATGATATCACCATTTTGTATCATCCCGGGAAGGCCAATGTGGTGGCCGATGCATTGAGTAGAAAGGCAGTGAGTATGGGCAGCCTTGCGTACATTCCACTTGGAGAGAGACTGCTTGCATAAGATATTCAGGCTTTTGCCATTAGTTCATGAGGTTGGACGTTTCAGAGCCCAGTCATGTTCTAGCTTGTACAGTCGCTTGGTCTTCATTGTATGAGCGCATCAGAGATCGGCAGTATGATGATCCTCATTTGCTTGTCCATAGAGACACAATGCGGCACGATGGTGCCAAACAGGTTATCATTGGAGATGATGGGCTTTTGAGGATGCAAGGTCGTATTTGTGTGCCTAATGTGGATGGGCTTCGTGAGTTGATCCTTGATGAGGCCCACAGTTCGCGGTATTCTATTCATCCGGGCATAGCCAAGATGTATCAGGACTTGCGGCAACATTATTGGTGGAGAAGAATGAAGAAGGACATAGTTGCATATGTAGCTCGGTGTCTAAATTATCAGCAAGTGAAGTACAAGCATCAGAGACCTGGTGGTTTGCTTCAGAAGTTAGAGATTCTTGAGTGGAAGTGGGAGCGTATCACTATGGATTTTGTTGTTGGACACCAACGGACTTAGAGGAAGTTCGATGCAGTATGGGTCATTGTGGACAGGCTGACCATGTCAGCACATTTCCTTCTAGTGGTAGTTACCTATTCTTTAGAGCGGTTGGCTGAGATCTACATCCGTGAGATCGTCTGCCTTCACGGTGTGCCCGTGTCTATCATTTCTGATCGAGGTACGTAGTTCACCTCGCATTTCTAGAGGGCAGTACAATGTGATTTGGGCATGCAGGTTGAGTTGAGCACTGCATTTCATCCCCAGATGGACAGACAGTCCGAGCGCACTATTATATTAGAGGTATGCTTCGCGCTTGTGTCATAGATTTCGAGGGTTCTTGGGATCATTTCTTGCCGCTTGCGGAGTTTGCCTACAACAACAGTTACCACTCGAGCACTCATATAGCCCCCTATGAGGCATTATACGGGAGGCGATGCCGATCGCCAGTTGGACGGTTCGAGCCGAGGGAGGCTCGGTTGTTGGATACAGACTTGATATTGGATGCCTTGGACAAGGTCAGGATTATTCAAGATTAACTTTCTCGCCTCAGTCTAGGGAGAAGAGTTATGCCGATCGTAGAGTTCGTGATGTTGTATTCATGGTCGGAGAGAGGTTATTGCTCTAGGGTTCACCCATGAAGAGTGTGATGAGGTTCGGGAAGAAGGGCAAGTTGAGCCATAGGTATATCAAACACTTTGAGATTCTTGAGAGAGTCGGTGAGGTGGCCTACAAGCTCGCATTGCCACCCGGTGTTCCATGTGTCCATGCTCTGGAAGTATCACGATGATCCGTCCTATGTGTTAGATTCCAGCTCAGTCTAATTGGATAAGGATTTGACTTATGAGGAGGAGCTGGTGGCTATTCTAGCTCGGCATGTCCAACAGTTGAAGTCTAAGAGTTATCCTTCAGTTCGAGTGCAGTGGAGAGGTCAGCCGGTCGAGGCAGCCACTTGGGAGTCCGAGTCGGACATGCGGAGTAGATATCCATACCTTTTCACTAGTCCAGGTACGTTTCTATGTCCGTTCGAGGATGAACGTTTGTTTTAGAGGTGGAGAATGTGATGACTCGACATGCTCTCCTCGATTTACGTGAGTAGTCCGTGACTTTTTTCGGAAGGCTTTTTTGTGAAAAATTAATTAAAATGTGAATTCGTGCCTTAAAAATTCATTTAAGTTAACTTCGGTCAACATTTTGAGAAAACGGACGCAGACCTATGTTTTGACGATCCCGATGGGTCCATTTCATAGTTTGGAACTTGGTTGTATACCCGGAATCAAATTCGGAGATCCCTAGCTCGAGTTATCGCAATTTGTTGAAAATTTGAAGTTTAAAAGTTTAAAGAATTTATAAATTTGACCGAAGTTTGACTTTATTGCTACCGGGTCAGGATTTTGGTTCCGGAGCTTGGTATAGGTTCATTACTGTATTTATGACTGTTTGCAAAATTTGGCGCAAAACGTAGTTGATTTGATGTGATTCGGACGTCCAGTTGTTAAAATAGAAGTTATTAAGTTTCATTAAAAAATTTATTTGTTTTGGAGTACGATTCGTAGTTCTAGGTGTTATTTTGGTGTTTTGATCGCGCGTGTGAGTTCGTATAATATTTTTGGACTTGTGATCATGTTTGGTTTAGAGAGTGGGTTTCGGATAGGCTTCGGAGTGGTTTAGACTTAAGAAAATAGCTGGTAAGAATTTGGTTCTGGTGCAGCCTCTGATCTCATATTTGCGAGGTCAATACTCGTATTTGCAAACTGTTAAAATTCCTGTCAGGTTCGCATATGCGAACCACTTCCTTGCATCTGCGAAAAATGGCTGGGCAGCAAGGGATCGCATATGCAATTGATAGGTCGCATTTGCGAAGGACCACAGTTCGCATTTGCGAACAAATCATCACAAATGCGATGGTAGCAGATATGGAGCTTCTTCGCAATTGCGAAGTATGCCTTGCATTTGCGGGGTTCGCAATAGTCGCAACTGCGACATCTGCGCCTGGTCAAAAGCTGAGTTGGACGGGATTTTGGTTCATTCTTTCAAATTTTCAACCCTGAAAACCTTAGAGGCAATTTTTCCCAAGAGCTGTTCTCCCTAATTTCTTTGGTAAGTGAGCTTAATCGACCTTCTTTCAATTTCTCACTACATTTCATAAGATTTCAACCTTAAAATCTAGGATTTTCATGGTAAAAATTGAGGATTTAGGTAGAATTAGGGATTTTTGTAAAATTAGAATTTAGACCTTAAATTGGGGTCGAATTTTGAAACAAGTCACATATCCGGGCTGGGGGTAAAATGGTTATCAGGTTTTGGTTCGACTGTCGGGTTTTGACCAAGCGAGCCCGGGAGTTGACTATTTCAATAATGACCTAAATTGACCCCTTCATTCATGAGTGGTTTCTAAAGCCTATTTTGAATTGTTGGGTTAATAATTTTTTAGATTTGGTTGTTTGGAGGCTTGTTCGAAATGAAAGGCCGTGGTTGAATTTTGAATTGATTGCGGAGTGAGGTAAGTGTCGGGTTTAACCTGATTTGAGGGAATTAGGAACCCGTGAGCTATGTGTTATGTGAAATTCATGTGTAGTGGCGTATATGCGAGGTGACGAGTGTATATACGCCGCAAAGTACTTGCTTCCCTGCTTTTCGTATTTCATTAATTATTTCCTTTCATGTCTTATCTGTTACATGCGTTAAATGTTTTCCATGTCTTTTCTTGCTACTTGCCTTAATTGGCTTACTCGCACCCTTTAATTGTCATTTATTGGAATTGTCTTACCGTTTAATATGAATTATGGTGAATCCTCAATTTGGTACGAGATTTCCTTTCTGGTTCTGCTCCATATTCGTTAAATCATAAAGGTTCTTGTGATCCAAGTTATTAAATTGATTGTACTCATTGATTTATGTATATTGATATGGTGGGATCAGGTTGCGCGCCACAACAGGTCAAATAAGGGTAGATTTATATGGCGAAATAAGGGTGAATTTATATTAATACGGTGGGATCCGGTTGCGCGGCCCAACAGGTGAAATAAGGGTGGAATGATACGGTGAATTAAGGGTGAATTATGACATTGATTTTGATTATATGGCGGGATCGGATTGCGCGCCGCAACATATATTTATTTACTATTATTGATATAATTACAGTGGAATAAGGGAGGATTTTGTTGTACGGTGGGATCGGGTTGCACGCCACAACAGTCTATGTGCTTCTGTTTCCTTATCGTGTTGTGTTGGCACCGGTAGTTTCATACGAGACTCTAAGGATTGGTATTTCTAGCATTTACTAGTTTTCCTTCGGAGGTTGAGTTATTTCATGTATTAACTTCTTTAAATCCTTCCTGCACTTTCTTTTCTGCCATTATTTTGTGTGGAGAGTGTAAGTGACCCCCATTAGCCTCGTCACTACTTCGTCGAGGTTAGGCTCGGCACTTACATAGTACATGGGATCGGTTGTGCTCATACTACACTCTGCACTTTTTGTACAGATTTTGGAGTCGGTCCCAGTAGCGGTTCATAGATTTCTCGGGTCGGCGATTAAGTGGAGATTACAGGTACAGCTGCTCGACGTCCGCAGCTGTAGTGCCCTGACTATATTTATTTGTATGCGAGTGTTAATCAACTATATGAAAGATATCTCATAAACATTATTATAAGTGTACGAGGTGTATTGAAGTGATATAGGATCTAAGGAGAGTCCTTGGGACAAGTCAAGTTGGAAATTACATGATAGACTGAAGTTCCAAATGAGTACGCATAAGACCTAACTTTGGACGAGCTTATCTTGATATATATAAAGGGTTATATGGTGAACAACCTACCAATTGAAAGATCTTTGAGTCTAGCTTCTAACTCTTCACACCGTTTGTAATTTGGACATTTTTACATGGAGTAATGGACGTTTTAGTAAAAGGTATCCAGCAGGGAAAAACTTAGGATACGAGCTATAACTTGTACAGCGCAACGTACAACTCGTTGAAGCACCTGTGCCAATATAAGGCAGTCACGGCCAACAGTCATTTTTGGGGATTTTTTGGAGCTAGGGATTGGTTCTTTCATGGTGGATTCGACCTTCGGGACTACTTAAGAATACAAGGCGAGTTTTTATGGATATTTTAAGTTAATAACATCCTATTAACACTACTATTAACATCATTCAATCTTTGAAATCCCTATAAATCTTTCAAGTTGTTCAAGAACACCAAATTTTCCAAACATTAGATTTTTAAGGAAAAGTTTCAAGAATGTAATCCTAATACTTCAAACTCATTTCTTATGAGTCGTTGAGAGTGATTATAATATTTGTTTCAAGTTGTTTTGGCTGGATAATTGATTTCATAAATGCTAGTTCATGTCATTAATAGTGTTCTTGAGAAAATGAAGGGAAGATAAATAGTGTTCTTAGAAATGAAATTATGGAATCATTTTCTAGCTAAATTGGAAGTGTTCAACTAAGTAATCACCAAATTGAATGTTTTGGAAATGTTGGTTAAGGAAGATGGTGAATAGTAATTTAGCGGTGTTGGAGAATTAATATAGTATCATTGATGACTTTAAATGGGTATTAAATGATAAGAGTGGAGTCGAATGTGTTAGTAAGTGAACCTATTGGACGATTTGAGCTGGAGGCTTGTCGCCAACTTGTGAGCCATAAATGGATATTGATAAATATTTTTGAGTTATATTTTGATTGTAATTGGAATATGTAATTATAGATATTAATTTGTTGGTGGCATATGAGCATTTTACTCAATGTTAGGATGTCGGAGGAGGATTAAAATCTTGAGAATGTTATTAAAGCAAAAATGAGGTAAGTTGATTAAAACTTACTCTTCTTGAGGGATTTTCTCTAAAAGCATGTTTTGAACTAATGCTTAAATTGTTTGTAAATGTGCTTTCATGCTTGTGGGGATAAACAAGTACAGATGTCTCCATGTACTAAAATATGATGTTGCATATGTAGTGTCATGTTGTTTTATAAAATTTATTTTAAATCTTGTTGGTAAAATGACACTTAAGATAAATGTTATAAGTTTTATCAAAATTTACGTATTGATAAGAGTATATATATTTGAATGCTAAAGATAAGTTTTCATGGAAAATATTGCTTTTGAAAATTGATAAATAGAATAGCACTTGTAGTATCTTTTTAAAGATTGATGTTAAATTGCTAAAAGCTTTTAACATATAAGAGGTTGTTTATTTAATTTTTGTTCAAATGGTTTAGATTTTCTATTAATGCTATGATTTGATTAGAAAAATAGATCCTTTGATGCTACTATGCTATGAATCTATTTTTGGAGTATCGAATATTTTGGGAGTTATTTGCACCGAGATTGGTTTTAGATATATTGTGTTCATCATCATGAAACTACACGTGCCGGTGTAGGCGTAGATGGCCACTTTGTGGTACAGACTACGGAAGAGTGCTCTCCCTCGAGATGGTACTATTTTGTGCTATTATTAGCATGGCCGAGTCGATTCGTACGTCACTACGATAAGACGACCTGAGCAAGTAGTATATATGATACTTGCCACTAGGTACATAACCTGGTTGACCTTCTTGTGTCGGTGATGGTATAGTACTCACCGTGAACCTGAGGAGCGAAAAGTGATTTCAATGACTTAAAGCAAATGGAATGATTTTGTATGATTTTATTGAAAAGCTTGAATTGATATAAATTTTAAAAGTTTATATTATGGGTTATATGTTACTTGTCTTTTATGTAAAATGATTAAGATCATGAATTGATAAAATTTCTTATCGTTTTATATCAAATATTGGTGCATAAATTTTATAAAGTTTATCCCAAGAACTTAAGTTAGAGAGAGTATATGATACTTATTGAGTACCATTATGGTGTACTCAGCCCTTAGGACCCCTCATCAGGTCCCGCCTTCTTTGCATGTTTCAGGAAAAGGTACAACACATGATGTGTGGACATGGCTAGGATTACTCTCTTTTCAAGGTATGATGAAGCACCACTTTTATTTCATGGTGGCTATCATGTTATTCTTTTTGTTTTTGTTGTTGGAATTATTCCAAGTGTTGGTTTTATTCTTTGGTATAGAGACTCCATAGGCATTTGTGTTGGTTTATAATTCATGACAACGTGAAGCTTAAACTCATTACAAAGAGTTGACAGATTTCATTGTGATCAATCATTAATTCTACAAACATTTAATCATGCCCAATATCCTTTCAACTATCGCCCTAGAGCCATAAGTGCCTAGTATCAAAGCACAATAAATAACTTGTCAATTACTGGCGATCTCAGATCAAAGGAAACCCTTACATCACATTCTTCAAGAGAATACCCTATTGACAGTTTATGATAATTCTAACCGTTAGGAATTATCCAATGAGTCGATTCAATGATCATATCTCCATATGCATCATCTATCTATGTAATTTAGTTAATGAGATCAACTAATCTTTATCTCATAAAGACGATCGCATAAATATTGATCTAACCGGATTACTAATGTCCAAATTAATAATCCTACGATCAAGAACAAATTTAGATTAAACTATAAGAAACTTTACTCTCATTATCATGATTTCCATCATGATGTCAAGTCTCAAAATTTAATCAAGGACCTTATCAGATGCCCCCC
>MCJB01000159.1:82704-116733 GCA_002018475.1 Nicotiana obtusifolia
ACATGTTCTATAACCTCATTCAAACTTGTTCCAATCTTTGGAACACTAAGATGAACATCGATTTATTAAATTTGTATTGAAACCAATTCTATGAACTTCAAGGATCCTCAATTCGATCCTTCGATCCGAACCCAACCAAACGATGTCCGAACGGTCTGAAAATTTGCACGCAAGTCCAAAATCACATAAGGAACCTACAGCAACTTTCAGAATTTCATTCCGACTTTCGGATCAAAATTCGACCTATCGACCGGAAACTCGAACTTCCTCGATTCAAATTTAGTGTTATTCGAGGTCTATCAAATATGTTCCGGTCACTTGTCTAAGTCATATATTCTCTCCCGAAGCTAGTCGAGTCGTCGGAATTGAAATCCGAACCCTCTAACTCATAAGTCAATCCACGGTTGACTTTTGCGACTTAGACTTTCATAAATGAGACCATGTGTCTCATTTCTTTTCAATTCACTTCGAGTACATTTTACTCGACTTAATTTTACATAATATAAATAATGAAATGAATTCGGGGCAATAAAGTGAGTCATCACAGGTAATTACTCAAAAGTTTTAAAATGGAACTGAAATGTATCAAAATTTAAAAGTCAAGACCTTTTTTATTGATTGAAGCCTAATTCATGGTCTTTTCTAATTCTTTATCTTGTCTGCTAGTCTACTAATATCTCTCAAAAGCAACGAATATTCAATTTTTTTTACAAATACAAAGAGAACTCCATTCTCCTTCATAGCAGCAAGTTCAAAGTACAAATTTAAGGTTAGTCATCCTTTTTGTTCCTCCATGTAGAAAACTTTATTCTTTTAGAGTCAAGTTACTTGTGCTTGTAAGTAGCGTATAATATATTATTTTGACTAGTTTTTTTGTGGGGATGGAGCGCGCGCGCGCACACACACACTCATACACACACACACCCATATATATATATATATATATATATATATATATATATATATATATATATAGTTTTATTCAATTTTTGTGCAATTTTACCTGTTTATAAATATTTATTATATTATATTATTTTATAAAATATTAAAAACTAAATACATATGGGACTTACATCCTGTGCCTCAGGGCTTGCACCTCGCGAGGTATTTGTAAAACGTCTTGCCTTACCCCAAGCCTTTTAAAATAGTAATAACAGGTACCAATCAAAAATTAAGGTCGAAGACAATCAGCTCGGGGTAATGGGTCCAGATGCAACCCTACGAGGAGTGAAAGAAGGATCGATCGAGGTCATAAAAATCCGGGACTCATGAGCAAAAACAGTTTTGACAGACCCATCTGCTCTAAGGAGGCATCAAAGATATCATAGTACAACTTCAGCATCGATGTTGCCGGCATCGTATCAGCCATCGGACGCATCAAAGATACTAAGTGACCTCGACCATTGCAATCCGATCCTACCCAAATGGAACCCAACCTAATGTGTAAGTATCATGGCACTCACGGCCATAGAACCAAAGACTCCCGAGAAGAAGTAGCCTGTTTATTCAATAACGGACACCTCCAAGAATTTATGAGTGAACGAGCCAAAAACCACTTCAGGAATAGGGACTCCAACAGGCAGATCGAGCAAGAGAACCTCAGCACGTCATCATGATCATTGGTGGAGTCGACGTCCTCCAAGGGCCGATGTTAAAGCGCAATAAGGTGCGATTACAAGGGAAAAAACAGACTCGATATTATGTACCAGAGGGAACTGTATCTTTCAACAACGAGGACGCTGAAGGCATCATACAACCACACAATAATGCACTTGATAATATCTGTACTCATAAATAAATCTCGAGTTAAGCGTGTGTTAATTGATCCAAGTAGCTCGGCCAATATCATCAGATCGAGGGTCATGGATTAGGTCTACAAGACCAAATAATGCCTGCAATCTGAGTTTTAAACGGATTTAACATGGCATGCGAGACTACTAAAAGGGACATAACCTTGCCGGTAAACACCGCCGGAACCGTTCAGAAAATATAGTTCTATGTGATCGAAGGAGATATGAGATACAATGCTCTATTCGGAAGGCCATAGATTCACAACATGAGGGCAGTACCCTGGACAATACATCAGGCGTTGAAATTTCACACACTGGGAGTGATCAAGACTGTTTACGGAGAACAGCCAGCAGCAAAAGAAATGTTCGTGGTCGATTAGGCGACCCCGATATCCGCACTCTCAACATCAAAGAACTCGAGTTCGGTTACCAAGGAAGAAACCAAATAGCAATCACCGACACCGGCCCCGACCGAACTAGAAAAGCAGGAGACGGACGAGGATGATGATTACGGAGTCCCTAAGTCGTTCATAGCCCTTGACGCTTCCGATGTCACCAAGTTAACGGTTGAGGAGCTGGAGCAAGTCATATTGATCGAGCACTTGCCCAGTCGGAAGGTATACCTGGGCACGGGGCTAACTCTTGAGCTCAGGAAGAAACTCATTGAATTCCTTATAGCTAAGATAGATTGTTTCGCTTGGTCCCATCTTGATATGACAGGGATCCTGCAACAAATAACCACTCGCAACCTAAGCTTGGACCCGAAGTTCCACTCAGTTAAACAGAAGAGGAGACCTCAGTCCGAAGTCAAGCACGCATTCATCAAAGACAAGTTATCCAAACTCCTTAAAATAGGTTCTATTTTGGGGAAGTTAAGTACCTGGATTGGTTAGCAAGCGTTGTAGTAGTGCCTAAAAAGGGAAACAAATTAAGAATGTATGTAGACTATAAAGACTTGAACAAGGTATGCCCTAAAGACTATTTTCCTTTTCCTAACGTCGATCGCATGATCGATGCGATGGCTGGCCACGAGATAGTCAACTTTCTCGATGTTTATTCCGGGTGCAACCAAATCCGAATGGACCCGTGCGATCAGGAAAAAACTTCATTCATCACTAAATACGACACCTATTGTTATAACGTAATGCCCTTCAGACTAGAGAACGCTGGTGCCACTTTCCAACGCCTAGTAAACCAGATGTTTGAAGAACAAATGGGGAAATCAATGGAGGTTTACATTGACGACATGTTAGTTAAGTCCCTGTGAGTAGAGGACCATTTGGAACATTTGCAGGAAACCTTCAACATACTGAAGAAATACAATATGAAGCTGAACCTGGAGAAATGCGCATTCGGGGTCGCGCCAGGGAAGTTCCTTAAATTCATGGTGTCCAACCGGGGAATCAAGATCAATCCCGACAAAATCAAATCTATAGAATACATCACCATAGTGGACAATGTCAAGGCTGTTCAAAGGTTAACCGGGCGTATCGCCGCCCTGGGTTGGTTCATATCAAGGTCCTCTAATAAGAGCCAACAGTTCTTCTCATTACTGAAGAAGAAGAATAAATTTTCGTGGACCCCCGAATGCCAGCAAGCTTTGGAAGAACTCAAACAGTACCTTTCGAGTCCACCTTTGCTTCATACCCCGACGGCAGGCGAGCAGTTGTACCTGTACTTAGCGATATCCGAGATAGTGGTAAGTGGAGTCTTAGTCCAGAAAGAAGAAGATACACAGTTTCCTATATATTATGTTACCAAGACTCTAGGAGAGGCCGAAACAAGGTATCTTCACCTGTAGAAATCGGCCCTCGCTTTGCTAATTGCCTCCAGGAAGTTAAGGCCATATTTTCAATGCCATCCCATATGTGTCTTAAATACTTACCCATTGAGGAACATAATGCACAAAGCCGAGCTCTTGGGACGATTGGCCAAATGGGCCGTGAAAATTAGCGGGTACGATTTTGAATATCGACCTCGAACAACCATCAAATATCAAATTTTGGCAGACTTCGTGGCCGAGTTCACACCGAAGTCAAAAAGGAATTGTTGATAACCTCGGGGACCTCCTCGGGAATCTAGACCGTCTTTACGGATGGTGCCTTGAATGTAAAGGGGTCCGAATTCGGCATCTTGTTGAAGCCGCCCACGGGTAACGTAGTTAGGCAAGCTATTAGAACTCTGAAATTGACTAATAATGAGGCCGAATATGAGGCCATGATTGCAGGTCTCGAATCGGCTAAAAGCCTAGGAGCCGAAGTTATTGAAGCCAAATGTTATTCCCTCCTTGTGGTAAATCAAGTCAATGGAACATTCAAAGTCAAAGAGGAACGAAATAGAGAAGCCCATACTTTGGCTAACTTAGGGTCGTCGGTTCATGATAATGAATTCAGCTTGGGGACGGTCGTACAACTTATGAAATCGGTAGTGGAAGAAGGCCATGCCGAGATAAACTCGACAAATTTAACCTGGGACTGGATAAACAAGTATATAGACTACCTGAAGACTAGAAGCTGCCCTCGAATTCCAAAGAATCGAGAGCTCTGTGCACAAACTCAGCTAGGTTTAGCCTGTCCGAAGATAATACCCTCTTCATAAGAACGTTTGATGGCCCACTCGCCATATGTTTGTGACAGGGAGACACCAAATATGTTTTGAGGGAAATTCATGAAGGCAGCTGCTGGAACCGTTCCGGGGCAGAATTATTGGTTCGTAAGATAATCAGAGCTGGCTATTACTGGATCAACATGGAGAAAGAAGCGAAGGAGTTCGTGCGAAAATGCGACGTCTGTCATAGGAACGCACCAATGATCCACCAACCCGGGGAGTTGCTACACTCAGTCCTGTCAGTATTGCCATTCATGAAATGGGGAATAGACATCGTCGGTCCCCTACCATGGGCACCCGGTAAGGCTCAATTTATACTTTTATGACTGACTATTTCTCTAAATGGGTTGAATCTCAAGCGTTCGAGAAGGTCCGAGAAAAAGAAGTCATCGACTTTATTTGGGACCACATAATATGCCGGTCCGGTATACCGGCCGAGATAGCATGTGATAACAGGAAGCAGTTCATCGACAACAAGGTCAGCAAATTTTTCGAGGACCATAAGATCAAGAAAATATTGTTAACACCCAATTACCCTAGTGGGAACGAGCAGGCAGAGTCGACGAACAAAACAATCCTTCAAAACCTTAAGAAAAGGTTGACCGATGCCAAAGGGAAGTGGAGGGAAATCCTGCCCAAAGTCTTGTGGGCATATCGCACGACCTCAAAATCCAGTATCGGGGCCACCCCGTGTTCGTTTGTCTACGGTGCCGAAGCACTAATACTGGTCGAGGTAGGAGAACCGAGCCTTAGGTTCAGATATGAACCTGAAGAATTAAACAGTGAGGCCATGAGCACGAGCTTAGAACTACTGGATGAGAGGCACCCTCTCTAGACCGGCTGGCTCCCCAAAAATAACGGATAGAAATATATTACAACTGAAGAACCAACCTCCGACACTTCAACATCGGGGACTTGGTATTAAGAAGAGTAACGCAGAACTTCCGAAACCCGAATGAAGGGAAGCAAAGACTGAACTGGGAAGGTCCGTATCGAGTCATCGGGATTACCGGCAAAGATTCATACAAACTCAACGCAGGAAACAACGCACAACTACCAAACAACTGGAACATGACCCACTTATAACGATATTACTGCTAAGGTACGCCATCATTTATTTTTTCTTTTATTTATTTTATTTTGGCTAGCACTTGCAAGCAATAGCCAAATGATAATGTAGCTGATTAGGCTGAAAGCACGCGTTGCGCTCTTTCCCTTTGAACCGGTTTTGTCCCAAATAGGTTTTCTGGCATGTTTTTTAATGAGGCAAAATAAATCATGCTAACTTAGAGTTGAAGACCGGGTTTTAAATTGAAGTCAATGGTCGCATCAACAGTATCCGAGTCCACTTGACGATCGACCTTGAATACTGGGGGCCATTACCCTCGGGTTATGATTTTAGTAAGGAAGGAAACTATGTGCTCGAACAGTCTAGGCTCAGTGGTTAGGACTCATTGTAAGGGTCATGTGGTCAAATAAACCGTGCCCACGTAGGTCACCCCGGCCACAATACGAGCTTTAATGCAATCGCGTACGTTACACACAGTAATGAAAAGAAAGTTTCTACCTTGCTAACAAACACTCTTTGCTTCTTACAAGTACCGAGCCCAAGGGCTATTCCTACCCGAGAACTATCAAGCCCCAAGGGCCCACCCTATTCGAGCCCAAAGGGCTAAACCCACTCGGGGACTGCTCCTTGATAAGTTCGGATGGCTCGAGTTATCAAAACCCGGAGGCACAAAATCTATTAGGTAGTGCCCAAACCTAAACGGCTACGGCCACCCTACAACGGTTCGGAGACGTCCAAAGCCCGTAATCAAAACATAAGGCCTTCAACAAAATTCCAAACATGTTCAAAGGTTACCCTCAGCAAAGATATAGTCTAAAAACATTTAGACGAGCATCTTAGGGAACGCTTCCGGTCACTCCGAGCCCCCATAAGTTTCAAGAAAAACTTGTATCAAGGAGGATTCTTGTTCGGACCTCCAAAAAATGACTTATTGCTACGTTCGATTCCGTGCTAAGGCATTTGAAATCTTTGCAATTAGGATGCTAAAAATAATAGACTTCAAAATTGCCAAAAGGGAAAAACTTTATATACATTTCGGAATGTCTTTGCAAAGGCCAATAAAAACGGCCTCAACAAAATAAATGTACAATATATAAAAACAAAGAAAAAAATTCCTAAGGCATCTACGCCTGATCTTCACCAGGACCTGACTCATCACCAGAGCCGTTGGGGCCTTCTTCATCTTCGGGTTCAACTAGCTTCTTGGCCTCGACCTCAAGTCTTTTCGCCTCTCTCAAGCTCAGCTGACAGGTCGAAGCCTCGGGTATGGATCTCCTCAAGGTCTCCCTCCGAGATAGCCGTCTCACGTACTCAGCAGTAGTCTTTAGGCAAGCCTCGGGTGCTTTAACATCATCCCTATACTGGGCCACCATCTCTTCAGCATTATCCAAGGTTGCTTCCGACTTGGACCTCGCCATTTCGAGCTCCTTGCCAAGTTCAAGCCCGAGCATCGGCTTTCTCTTTCGCCACTTGGAATTGAACTTCCACCGATGACAGCTGTGCCTGGGAGGTCTCCTTCTCCAAAGCCAGTTGATCCATTTTACTCTTCCAAACATCGGCCATGGCTTAGACCTCATTCATTTCAGCTCGGAGTTGGTCGATCCGGTCAATCTTCTGCTGAACCTGCAAGGTTTGATCATTAGTAGCCATGGTTAATTCTTCATTGCTAACTTCGAAAACCTTTACCTTCTCCACCAAGTCGGCATGCTCCTTCTGAGCCGCATCTAGTTCGGCCTGGAGGTTCTTGACGACCCCTTCGTGTTGCTCGCTGAGAAGCTTATACATGTCTTTTTTCTTAGCAAGCTCCTTGACCTCAAGCTCGAGTTGGTTAACCTCAGTCCACTACCAAAGAAAGCTTTCGTGATGGATTACCAAGGCCTACAAAAGGGTAAAAGAAAGAAGATATGAGAAATATCAAAGACTAAGTCAAAGGTTGAAAGAGCGTAATTACGCCTTATCCGATTAAGTGCCTGCTGCGCCTCGTTGAATAGGCACGACATGTCCACCTCATTCATTTTTGCATGGTCTTCTTCGGTCACCAGGCATCGAAGGTGGCTCGCTACTCTCACGGGAACAGAAAGAACCTGAGCATCCTTCGGGACAATAATGATTATCGACCTCTTACGGTCGGGGTCCACACTCGGGGCGGGGGAACTGGTTGACTTACTTTGGGCTCGAGTTTAGTCCTTCAACTTCTGCAGACAAATCCTTTCTCGGCATTTCCAGGTCGCCTAGCCCGGAAAAGTCTTCCAAGACGGACGAGTCCACAACGTCAAAAAAGGAACGAAGGGGATCGTCAACGCCATGAGCCCTTCGTTAGATTTCTCCTTCCTCGCTTGGGCTTTTTCGAGCATAGACGCGGTGTAAAAGGGCGTCCCCGAGATCTCAATCACGCCAGGCACTTCCTTCGGTCCAGAACTGGCATCCTGGGAAGTTTCACTCCCAGGATCGGCGTTGGCTTTCTGAGTTGGAGGGGAGTCGGTCTCGCGAGTCTCTCCCCGGATGCCTCCCAATCCCCGGGATAGGTGGTTGTCCCGTGAGTTATGAAGAAAGATTCATCCTCCAGCTCATCCCTAAGCCGAAGGAGGGAGTCGGAGGCAGGCAGACGGGAACTGGAGCCCTTCCTAGGCTTGCGGAGCACCCGCTTCTTCGGTTTCTTTGCCTTGGAGCTTGGGAAGCCCGAGGTTTTTCTTTTTCTCTTCTTCTTTACCTCCGGGGCAGAAACCGAGGGATCAACGGGCGGGGGCACATCTTCGTCCCCTTCCGAAGGCCTAAGTTCGATGGTTGTAGGCAAACCTAAAATGATAAAGAGAAGGGGTTAGTATAATATAAGATGGAGACGTAATGATGACTATTCGGAAAGGGACCTTACCATGAGAATGGGCTTCCCATCGGCCCTTTGAGAGTCCGCGCCATGTGCGCTTGAAGTAGGACATCTGAGTACGGATGCCCTCGAGTCCACTCCTTTAACCGGGGACCGCATTCGGAACCCGGGCCACAACTGCACAACCACAAATATGAATTAGAAGAACGAAATAAAGGAAGAAGAAATTTTGATGTTAAAAGAAGGAGTTACACTTACGAGACGCATTCCACTTCTCGGGGAATGGCATGTATTATGAGGGGATCAAATCCTCTGTCTTCACTCGGATGAAGCGTCTCTGTCAACCACGGTCTTGGTCCTCGTCCATACTAGAGAAGGGGGCTTTGCTGGCCCGGCGTTTAAGCTTAATCAGTCCCCCTTAGAACATCCGGGGACTGTATAATCGGAGTAGGTGATTGATCGTGAACCGACGAGATTCAGTCTTGTTCACGAAGTAATGGAGGAAGGTCACGATCCTCCACATTGACGGATGGATTTGTCAGAGGCACACTTCGTACCTCTTAAAAAAATCCAGGACGATAGGTCCACCGAGCCCAACATGAAGGGATAAGTGCAAACACTTAAGTAGCTCTTCAGATGGGTAATAACTGTGTCCTCGAGCCCGAATACTACTACATCCTTGCCTTCCCAATCGCAGTCCTTACAGACTATGGGAAGAACGTCCTTGGTCACGGAACATATATATCTCGAGACCCCTTCGCCCCGGTCCTGTTTGTGCGAAGGCTTCTCGACCTTGGAGTCGTCAGCAATTGAGCAGCCCCGGTGGATAAACGCCAACAAAGGAGGCTCTGGGACTGGTTCGTTAATAGCCGCAACAGGAGAAGCCATTTCGAGGGCCACCTCCTCGGGGCGACCGCTTCAGTACCAGCGGCCGACTGAGAAGATGAAGAGGCAACTTGTTAAGGAATAGTTTTCAATATTTTTGCCATTGTCATTTGAGAGAAAGTTTGAACATTTGAAGAATAAACACGAAGTTTTAGAGAAATGGGTTTTGAAGATGAAGAACAGGGTATGAAGATTTGAAGAAATTTTGGTAGAAATCTTGAGACTGCTATGAAGATTGAAGAACAGGGATGAAGATTTGAAGAATTGATGAAGGCTCTAATAATGGTTGATGGCTCAAAGATAGCAGTTTGATCTGAAAGTAGAAAAAGGACAAAGGAAGGAGGCTCTTATAGAGAAACAACCAACGCTTTGCATTCGAAGGCAACCTGCCGGTGAACGACTCGTGTCCATAGTCAGAACGACATGTTGATGGGATGTTTCGGCTCCCCGTCAAAATGTACGAAGGAAGGAACAGGAGTCATCTGTCGTTTCCTATCATTTCGGCAAGCATACGCTCTGAGAAACGAGGGGACTATCTGTATAAGGGTAAAACTGAGCCTGCTGCATGACTCGTCTTCCCGTTGAGCCAATCGGAGTAGGAACATGACCGTATTGTATCGGAATCAGAACGAAGAACACCTCGTATTAGGGCTCGGGCAAGGTACCTGCCCTCGGGGATATCGGAGCCATATCCTCGAGGGCTAATCTGAAGATTGAAGACTTCGGAGAACATTATCAAGTAACTGCACATGTCTAGAAAAGAGCCGTGATGTCCGTGCCTAATCGGATATCATGGCGTGAATCTAGGCTCGTATTGGTGATTGGCGAAACGGAAGATTTTTACCTTTTTTAGAATTGTACTTAGGGTAAAACTCCCCTACTATGTAAAGGGGAAAGATTATTATTCACGGGGACACATTGTGACACGCATATCAAAGGTAATATACTCTTATTTTCTCTGTTATTCAAAATTCTTACTTTTGTTCATCAATTCTTCATTAGTGTGAGTCCGGGATCGAAGGCAGGCATTTTACTAAGATGTTACTGAGTCCGAGATCACTCTCCTTATTGGTTTGACAATTTATTACATCCTTTATCTGTTTAATCTAACACCACTTATCATTTGTATTGAATTAATTCGCATATTCTTAAAACCACATATGAATTTACTTGTTATCCATTTTTAAGGGTAAACAATATATATCTCAGTTTTGATATGAAGCATATACTTAAAATTAAAAGATAAAACGATTTACTCACTGAACGAACAAGTTGTACGTGAAAAGATTCTCAAGATATCTAGCTGATTTTCTGTGTACTTGGAAGTTCTAAAGAACAAGTACTTGAAAAGATTCTAAAAATATTCAACTTGCATGCATCACCTCCCTCTTAATTTCCTTTTTCCTAGTTTCAACAGGACAACTCCAATAATTAATTTATGGAATATAAGAGTAAATCAATAATACAGAACTTGAATCGATAAAGAAATCAAGAAAATGATATGAAGATGGACTAGGAGCTGAATTTCGGTTCATCCGCGGACAAGAGAAAGGAATTCTAAGTTAGAGTTTGAAGAAAAATAAAACGACTCATTTTTATTAGATGTTATTGGGGGTGGCAATTTGAGCCCAAATCCATTTGATCTGCCAACCCGAAGGTTGGTTAGTCATTGACCTGCTCATTTATTGAATTCAGCTCATCTTAATTCAACTCATTTCAGCCAATCTAAAGTTGAGTTGATTTGTAGCTCTAATTGATCCATGAGTAATTTTACTAAAATATATTAAAAGTAATTTTTTTGTTTGATATGTTATATATACATGACCATAACAAAAGAAAAAAGTCTTATTTAATAATTAAGCAATTCATAAGAAAATAATATACATTAATTAAAGCTTAGTAAGAGTTGGTGGGTTGGGCTATGACCTAAATTCTAGCCCAACTTGACCCCCCCCCATCTCAGCCCAAGTTACTTTTGGACGAGTCAATGACCCATCAATTTATTGACTCAATCCATTTTGACCTGTCCAAAATCATCCCAACCCGTCCATTTGACACCCTTAGATCTTACGAAAATACTGTTATTTATTTAAGTTTTTGTTTATTTTAATTTCTTACTCGATGTTTGATATCCACTTTCTATCTATGATTAATCCGGGTTTGTGTCGCAAGAGGAAGCACTAGGAGTTTTTTCATTCCTACAATACTCGAATCCAAACCTCTCTGGTTAAGGATGGACGGATTACCACTAGGAAAATACCTTTCATTAATCAAAGAATGAATCTCTTTTTCCAATCTATAATGTAGCTAATCTAGTATCCACTAGTTCCACTTTTTCCACTTTATTATGTTTATCAAGACTGGACCAAGAATATTTGATGTAAAGAGAATTGAGGGATGCCACTTTCTCCCAAATTTGAGTTGTAGATGCATCGGTCTAGTGCCCTCTATTAATTTGTACCACCTTAGTTTTTAATTAGTTTAGTAAATTGTCCCTTTTCCAAAGAGTAAATTGCATGCAAATTGGTTTCCTTCTTAATCATGCATTGTTCTATAAATTGAGCCACGGAGGTCTAGTTAGACACCTTTAATTTGTCTTAACACATTGTTGGCACTTGTTACAGAAAAGCTGTCAAGTTTATTACTTTTCCACTAAACCACAGCAGGGATTGTATTCAAGTAAAGGGTTCGAATGGTGTTGGACCTGCTGGTAATATTGATTCAATAAATGTTGGTGACACTTGTATTTATGAACACGTGTGAGATATTGTGTATGTAAGAAAATAGTATGCTCTAGATCATAGTGCAATCCTGGGACGTCAAATGCGATCAGTATTGAGTTGAGCTATTTACGTATGGTATGAACACTACTCAGTGTGCAACCATTGGCGATATTAGAGCAAACATTGCAAAATTTTCCTTTATTAAGATACGTGGTGAGGCAGTTTAGGTGAATTCCACATTTTAAGATGAGGGAAATGCAGGCCTCAATAAAGACCCTTACCCCCTAAGGTGGAGGTGTACGTGTAAATCTCATTAACAAATTAAACATGAGAGGAAATGTTGTATGGTGTATATAAGAAAGCAGCATTAGATCCTAATGAGTTGTGACAAGCTTTTAAGTTAGACTTAGACCTAAGCTCAATCATAATCAAGTTTATTTTCAAGCCAAGTGTTTACCCGTGAAATCGGATAACAATTAAATTTGTAAGTGATTTTAAGGATACACGGATTAACCTTGATACAAATAGATAAATTGAGTTGCTATTGAATAAATAAAGATAAAATAAATCTCTGGTTTGAAGGAATCGCTCTCGAGCTGGGCTCACCACGATCGATGTCGAGCAAAAAAGAACAAGAGTTTAAAGACAGAGAAAATAATAATGTATTTCGTTTGAGTGCATGTTACAATATGTCAAATGAATTGTTAGAACCCTTTTATATAGTAGGGGAGTCCTATTTTAGGTACAACTCTACAAAAGGTAAAAAAATCTTCTGATTCGCTAAGTGCCGAATCCTTATCGATACATGCTGAGATTCCCGCTATAACTTTCGACCCGTCCTGGATATTTTGACCTTCTGTTGGCTATGCTGGATTGTCTGACAATGTTCTTCAAAGTCGCTCAAGGCTACGATCGATTCCGGAATCATGGCCTCGATATTCTCGAAGGCAGGCGTCATGCCCCCGGGTTCTAGTCCGGTAGGATTTTGGCTCGATTTCGATCCCTTATTGCCGTGTCTCGAGCTTGGCTTATCTTTTCTGAGACTATGATGCATCATGAGCTGGTTTCACCCCTATACAGATAGTCCCCTCGTTTTTTGGAGAGTAAACGATGAGAAACGACATGAGCTTCCAATTCTTGCTTTGATGCACCGTGACAGAAACGACAAAACAACTGAAACGTCTCGTCAATCAAGTCTTAATGGAATTAAATACAATGTCAGCCGCCGGTCGGCCGTCCCTGGATGTGAAATGTCGCTGGAATACTATAAATACTCCCTTCTTTGTTCATTTTAACTTTGCATTCAAACTTTCTACCCTCGTACCTTTAAGATTTCAATACTTTCTAGCAATTTTACTCCGGTTTTTCTTCGCAAGAATTTTTATCCATATTCATCTTAAGTCATCAAGTCCAATCTTTCAACTTTCTTTCTTTTTTCACCTTTCTCAGATTTTCCTTTATTTTTTAAAGAAACGGCAAAGACTTCCAAAGCTGTTCCCCATAAAGAAACCCCTTCTACTTTACGGCCGGCTACTGAGGCCGAGGAGATCGTTTCACGCTCTGCCGTCGACAAACCGGTACCTGAACTCCCTTTGGAAATGTTCATCCCCCGGGGATGCTCGGTCAACGTTGAATTCAAGGTTAAAAAACCTTCCTTTGTACAAGGCCGGTGTGAGGAGGACTTGAGATACATCTGCTCGATCACTGAAGAAGTTCTCGCTACGGTTCGAAAGGACTGCAACTAGGCCGTTAAGGACATAGTGATCCCCGACCCCAATGAAGCCATTACCACCCATGTCAAAATGTTTACACTTATCCCTTTACATTGGGCCCGGTGGACCCGGTCATTATGGATTTCCGCAAGAGGTACGAAGTATGCCTCGGTCAGGTTCATCCTTCGCTCTGGAGGATCGTGATCCTCCTCTGGTTCTATATGAAAAAAATCGATGGGTGCTCGTTCACCATCGATTATCTTCTGCACTTGTACAGTCCCCGAATCTTCCGGGGAGGACTGATAAAGCTTGTGCGTCGGGCCAGTAAAGCCCCGTTCTCAAGTATTGATGAGGACCGGGATCGGGGCTGGAAAGGGTGTTTCCGAGTGAGGACTTCGGACTTAATCCCAGCCGAGTGCAGGCCATTCCCCGGGAAGTGGAATACCTCATGTAAATACGATTTACTTTCAAACGTCGATTTTACACTTACTTCTCTTTTTCTTATTGGTGCTTTGTGGTGGTGCAGCCGTCGCTCGGGTCCCAAACACTGTCCCTTGACTCAAGGAGTGGGTTGAGGGTATAGTATCACAGATGCCCTATTCCAAGCACTCGTGGCGCAAGCTCCCGAAAGCTTGTTGGGAGGCCCGTTCCCACGGTGAGACTTCTTTCCCGAGTAGGTAGTATTAAGGTTCCTCTATTAACATTAAGCCCTTACTCCCTTTACTTCTTTTTTGTAGGTTTATCTAAGGATGTCGAGCTAAGGCCTCCAGCCAGTGGCGAGGACTTATCTAGCGAGTCCCCTGCTCCGAGACAGGTCGAAGAGAAGAAAAGAAAGAGGGCTCCGAGTTCCTCGAGCTCGGAGAAAAAGAAAACAAGGAGAAGCTGGTGCACAAGTCAAAAGAAAGCACCAGCGCCCAAGCACCAGCTTCGAATTCGCTGTATCAGCTGAGGGACGAATCCGAAGATCAAAATCCTTTTGTTCTAGTGGCTCGTGAGCCATCGCAGCTCGAAAAGAGGTCGATTTGCCTCAAGCCAAGGAGGTCGACAAGGAGACCGGGGCCGAGGCTTCTCGAGATGCGGGAAATGCCTCGAAGGAGGCACTCGGTGTGATAGACATCACCGAGTCACCCTCGTTCATCGAGTCCATGTACAACGAGGCTCAAACGATGAAAGAGGGTCCCAACAAGGGGGCCCATGGAGCGGACGACCCCCTCTGCTGCATTTTTGATGGCGTGGATTCCACCACCACGGTAAGACTTCACCGGGTTGGGTGACATAGAGGTACCGAGGAAGAGCCTGACCTCGGGGGCAGACAGGCCTAACTCGAGCCTAAAATTGGTCAACCGGTTCCCTACCCCGAGTGTGGATCCTGATCGAAAGCGATCTGTTATCATTACCATTCCGGAGGATGCCCGAGTTCTTTCCGCCACTATAGGGGTGGGTAGTTACCTCCGGTGCCTGGTGATCGAAGAAGACCGAGACAAAATGATCGAGCTAGACGCGCCCTGCCTGTTCAACGAAGCACAACAGGCGTTGAACCGGGTAAATTTAGATAACTCTCGATGATTTCAATTTGTTCTTTTATACTTGGATTAATTCATTGATGATCCTATATTTTTCTTCATATTTGTAAGGTTCGGTGCTTCACCACAAAACTTTCCTCTGGTACCGGGATAAGCTGAACCAGCTCGAAGCCAGAGAGCTTGGTGCGAAGATAGACACGTACAAGCTTCTTAGTGAGCAGCGTGAAGGAGAGGCTTAGAGCCTTCGAGCTGAGTTAGAAGAGGCCCGAAAAGAACACGCCGACCTGGTTGAACAGGTAAAAATTTTTGAAGTTAGTGACGATAAGCTAGACACGGTGTCTAATGGTCGGAACCCGCAGGTTCAACAGAAGATTGATCGGATCGACCAACTCCGAGCCGAGATGGATGTTGTCAATGTCGAGGCCGAAGAATGGAGAGGTGGAATGGACCACCTGGCCTCGGAATAGGAGACTTCTCGGGCGCAGTTGACCTCGACGAAAGTCCAGCTTCGATCGACGAAGGAGAAGGCTGAGGCACGGTCCCAAAAGATGAGGAGCTCCAATCTTAGCTAAGCTCGGTTGTTTCTGATCGAGAGACCCTTGCCAAGGAGCTCAAGGCGTCCAAGTCGGAGGTCGAAGTGACGAAAGTTGATGCCGACGAGATTGTGTCTTAGTACAAGGCTGATGTTAAAGCAGCCGAGGACCGGCTGAAAGATATCATCGAATATGTAAAGTGGCAATCCCGAAGGTAGGCCCTCGAGGAAGTTCATGCTCGGGGTTTTCATTTGTAGGTCGAGGTCGAAACTGCTAAGGGGCTTGAAGCTGAGACCAAGAAACTGGCGTATCCCGAGGAGGAATAAGACTCCGAGGGTTCGGACGGATCCGGGGGCGGAGAAAACTCTGATAGTCCCGATGACGAGGCGGTCTCCGAGGGAGACCAAGCCGTTTAAGTGCTTTGTTTTTGTATTCTTGTACTTTTGTACTTGTTTTTGTCAAGGCCGTTTGGCCTTTGTAAATATCTTTTCAAATATATATAAGGCTCTTTTTTCCCTTCGACAGTTTTTAAGCTTGTTTCTTTTCGCTTTGTTCTTATGATTGCAAAGATATCGAAATGCCTTAGCATGTAATATTTAGGTCTTGCCTGGAGGTTCGAACATGTCTTTCTTTTGATATTATTTTGTTTACGGTTCGTGGGGGCTCGGTATGACCGAAAACTTTCCCCGAAATACTTAGAACTTTTTAGATCATAATTTGTTGAGTCTCGGACGTCTCCGAGCCGTTTTAATACGGCCGCAACCTTTCTAGTTCGGGCACTGCCAAATAAGCTTTGTGCCCCTCGAATTTTATTATCCCGGGCTGTGTGAACCTGTCTTGAGCAGCAGTCCTCGAATGAGGTGGCCCTTGGGCTCGATGTCTTCGGGGGATCGAATTTAAGAAAGAAAAATTTTCAAGGGGCAAATTGTTTACCCGCAAGGTCGAAACTTCCTTTCACTTTTGTGCGTAATATACAGAGTTACACATGTGTTCAAGATTTGTGTCCGGACTCGGGTTGTCTATGTGGGCACGGTTCATTCGACTATTTGGTCCTTACAGTAAATACTACCAATCAAGCCTAGACTATTCGAGTACAAAGTTTCTTTCCTTGCCAAAATCATTTATCCCCGAGTGATGCCCTGCGGTGTTCGAGGTCGATCATGGACAAGCCTCGAATACTGTTGACAACTAGTCTTCGATTCTAAGTTAGCACGATCTATTGTTGCCTCGTTAAAAACCTTACCGGTAAACCCATTCGGGACAAAACCGGCTCAAGGAAAAAAGAGTGCAACGCGTGCTTTCAGGCCTAAAAATTGTATCGTTCTTTAACGGCTACCTGCAAGCGTTAGTTTAAAATGTAGATAAATATAAAAAAGTAAATCGGGTCGTACCTTAGCAGTAATACCGTTTCAAGTGAGTTATGTTCCAGTTGTTTGGTAGTCGTTCGTCGTTCATTGCTCCGAGTTTGTACGACCCTTTTCCGGTGATGTCGATAATTTGATACGGACCTTCCCCGTTTGGTCCATCTTTCCTTCGTTTGGGTTCTAGGTGTTTAGTGTGACCTTCCTCAACACTAAGTCCCCGACATTGAAGTGTCGAAGGTTGACTCTTCGATTTTAATATCTGTAGATTCGTTGTTTTTGGGTGGCCATTCAGTCGAGTGCGGCTTCACGCCTTTTGTCTAAAAGTTCCATGCTCGTATTCATTGTCCCGTTGTTTGATTCTTCGTTGCATGTCGGAACCTAAGACTCGGTTCTCCGACTTTGACCGGTATTAGGTCTTCGGTGACGTAAACTAACGAGAACGAGGTGGCCCTGGTATTGGACTTCGAGGTCATACGGTATGCCCATAGGACTTCGGGCAAGATTTCTTTCCGTTTTCCTTTGCGCGTCAGTCAATCTCTTTCTGAGGTTCTAGAGTATGGTTTTGTTTGTGGATTCCTCTTGTCTGTTCCCACTAGAGTGATATGGTGTTGACAGGATTCTTTTGATCATATGATCCTCGAGAAACTTGCTTACTTTGCTGCCGACGAACTGCTTCCCATTATCACACACGATCTCGGCCGGCATTCCGAACCGACATATTATGTAGTCCCAGATGAAATTGATGACTTCCTTCTCCTTGACTTTCTCAAATTCCTGGGCTTCCACCCATTTAGAAAAATAGTCAGTCATAAACAATATAAATTGAGCCTTACTGGGTGCCCATGGGAAGGGGCCGATGATGTCCATTCCCCATTTCATGAACGGCCAGGGGGACAAGACCGAATGCAGTAGCTCCCCGGGCTGATGAATCATCGGAGCATGCCTTTGACATCCGTCGCATTTTCATACGAACTCCTTCGTGTCGTTTTCCATGTCGATCTAATAGTAGCCAGTCTGATTATTTTCCAAACTAATGATTCGGCGCCCAAATGATTCCCGCAGGTGCCTTCCTGGATTTCCCTTAGAACATACTCGGTGTCTCCGGGTCCCAAACATATTGCGCGTGGGCCATCGAATGTTCTCCGGAACAGTGTACCGTCCGTACAGGCTGAACCAGGCCGCCTTCGTTCATAGAGTCCTCGATTCCTTAAGTTATGAAGGTAGTTTTCCCGTCTTTAGATATTCTATATATTTGTTTCTCTAGTCCCAAGTCAGGCTTGTTGAGCTTATCTCGGTGTGACCTTCTTCCACTACCGATCTCATGAGTTGCACGACTACCCCAAGTTGAACTTGTCATCATTGATCGACGATCCTAAGTTAGCAAGGGCATCGACCTCGCTGTTTTGATCCTGAGGCACGTGTTGTAAACTCCATTCTTTTAACCGACATAACGTTACCTGCAGTTTATCTAGGTACCTTTGCACTCGTTCCTCTTTAACTTCGAAGGTTCCATTAACTTGGTTCACCACAAGGAGGGAATCGCACTTAGCTCCGATCACCTCTGCCCCCAAGCCTTTGGCCACTTCCAGACCTACAATCATGGCCTCATACTCAGCTTCATTGTTAGTTAATTTTACAGTCCTAATAGATTGTCTAACTAGATTACCTGCGGGTGGTTTCAATATAACTCCAAGTTCGGATCTCTTCGCTTTCGAAGCGCCGTCCGTAAAGAGGGTCCATATTCCCAAAGAGGTCCTTGAGTTTAACAACAACTCCCTTTTGACCTTGGGTATTAGGGCCGGTGCAAAGTCAGCAAAAAGTCTGCCAAATTTTGAGACTTAATGCGGTCCGGGGCCAATATTCGATGTCATACCCACTGATCTCTACGGCCCATTTGGCCAACCATCTAGAGAGCTCGGGTTTATGCATTACATTCCTCAATGGTTAAGTGGTTACGACACATATGGGGTGACATTGGAAGTACGATTTCAGCTTCCTAGAGGCTCTTAGCAAAACAAGCACTAGCTTTTCTAGGTGAGGGTACCTAGTTTTGGCCTCGCCAAGGGTCCTGCTAACATAGTAAATTGAAAATTGTGTACCTTTCTCCTCCTGGAAAGGGACTCCACTTACCGTTATCTCCGATACTGCTAAGCATAAGTATAGCTGTTCGTCTGCCTTCGGCGTGTGAAGCAGCGGTGGGCTCAATTGATATCGCTTGAGCTCCTCCAAGGCCCGTTGGCACTCTGAGGACTATGAGAAGTTATTCTTTTTTCTTCAACAGTGAGAAGAAATGGTGGCTCTTGTCGGATGACTTCGAAATAAATCGTCCGAAGGCTGCTATGCGTCCGGTTAACCTTTGTACGACCTTCACGTTGTCACAACAGTGATATCTTCGATGGCCTTGATCTTATCGGGGTTGTTCTTGATCTCCCGGTTGGATACCATGAATTCGAGGAATTTACCGGACCCGACTCCAACTGCACATTTCTTTAGGTTCAGCTTCATATTATATTTCTTCAATATGCTAAAGGTTTCCTGCAAATGTTTCAAATGGTCTACAGATCGGAGGGACTTAACCAACATATCGTCAATGTAAACCTCCATTGATTTTCCTATTTGTTCTTCGAACATCCGATTTACTAGGCGTTGGTAAATGGCGCCGGCGTTTTTTAGTCCAAACGGCATCACGTTATAGCAGTAGGTGCCGCACTTGGTGATGAAGGAAGTTTTTTACTGATCACCCGGGTCCATACGAATTTGATTGTACCTAGAATAAGCGTCAAGAAAACTGAGGATCTTGTGGCTCGCCGTCGCATCGATCATGCGATCGATGTTAGGCAAAGGGAAAGAATCCTTAGGACATGCTTTATTCAAATCTTTATAATCCACACACATTCTTAATTTGTTCCCCTTTTTGGGGACTACTACTACGTTTGTACCATTCCGCGTATGTTACTTCCCGGATGAAAGCGTGTTTAACCTCGGACTGGGGTCTCCTTTTTTGCTTGACGGGGTGGAACTTCGGGTCCAAGCTTAGCCTATGAATGGTTATTTCCGGCGGGATCCCTGTCATATCAAGGTGGGACCAAACGAACAAATCTTCATGAGTTGTAAGAAATTGAATGCGTTTCTTCCTGAGCTCGGGAGTCAACCCCGTGCCCAGTTATACCTTTCGATCGGGAAAGTGCTCGATAAGTATGACTTGCTCCAGTTCCTCGACTGTTGATTTGGAAGCGTCAGAATCATCAGGAGCTACGAAAGACCTAGGAACCCCGTAATTTTCATCCTCATCTATCTCCAACTTCTCAGGTTGGGACGAAGCCGGTGTCAGTAGTTGCTATTTGGTTTCTCCCTTGTTGATTGGACCCAGCTCCTTAGGAATCAAAAGTGTTGATATCATAACCACCTCATTGACTGCAAACATCTCTTTGGTGGCCAGTTGTTCTCCCTAAACTGTTTTTGTTCCTCCTGGCATCAGGAATGTCAACACCTAGGGCAGAGTCGAGGGTACCGCCCTCATGTTGTGAATCCATGGTCTTCCGAACAGAGCGTTGTACCTCATGTCTCCTTCGATCACATAGAACTTTGTTTCTGGAACGGTCCCGACAGTGGTCTCACATGCCATTTTGAACCCGTTTAGGACTCGGACCGCAGGCACGATCTGATCCTGTAGGCCGAGCTGTTCCATGACCCTCGATCTGATGATGTTGGCCGAGCTACCTGGATCAATTAACACAAGTTTAACTCAAGATATATTTATGTGAACTGATATTACCAGTGCATCGTTGTGGGATGCATGATCGCCTCAACGTCTTCGTCGTTGAAAGATAAGGTTCCCTACAGAACGTAACCCCGAGTCCGTTTTTCCCTAGTGATAGATACTTTGGTGCGCTTCAGCATCGGCCTTGGGGAACATCAACCCCACCGATGATCATGTGAATGACGTGCTGAGGTTCTTCCTGTTCAACCTGTTTAACAAAATCTCTATTCCTAAAGTGGTTCTTGTCTCGATCACTTAGAAATTCTCGGAGATGCCCGTTATTGAATAGCCGGGCCACTTCCTCTCTTAACTGTCAGCAATCTTCTGTCCAGTGACCGTGAGTGCCATGATATTTGCACATTAGGTTATGATCCCCTTGGGCCGGATCGGATTTTAGAGGTCGAGGCCATTTGGTGTCTTTGATACGTCCAATGGCGGATACAATGGCGGAGGTGGCAACATTAAACCGATAGCCTTGGTGCTTCTTTCGGCCTGATGGGCCTGTCAAAGCTGGTTTTTCTCATGAGTCCCTTGTTATTTTGACTTCGATCACTTCTTCTTTCACTTCTCACGGGGTTTCGCCCAGATCCACTACCTCTCCAGTCTCCATTATATGGCTGATATCGATCCTTGTTCGTTCTTAGCTCACGATCAACGTCTCTCCTGACCCTGTCAACTGTTCTGACGGGATAAACGGACCCGGAAGGGGGCCCCGAGTTGATCGTCTTCGACCCTAATTTTTGATTGATACCAATTATGCACGTCAGCCCAAGTGACGGCTGGGTACTCCACCAGATTTTGTTTCAACTGATGTGAAGCCAATGAGGTCCGAGCATTGAGTCCCTGGATGAAGGCTTGAACGGCCCAATTGTCTGCGACCAGAGGCAAGTCCATCCGTTCCATTTGAAACCGGGACACGAATTCCCTAAACATCTCATTATCCCCTGCTTCACTTTGAAAAGGTCTGACTTTCTGGTTTTGACCTTGATAGACCCGGAGTATGCTTTTACGAAGAATTAGGAGGTAGATTTTGATATCATATCATAGCTCTCTTGGACAGAGTTTTCCCGAACTTTTTCAGCAGGACAGACTCGATCTTGTCATCCTCCAAGTCGTTCCCTTTGATGGCACATGTGTAGGAAGTCACATGCTTATATGGGTCGGTCGTTCCGTTGTACTTAGGAATTTCGGGCATGCTAAAAATTTTCAGGATCGTCTTCGATGCTGCGCTCGGAGGAAAAGGTTTTCGAACAAACTTCTTGGAATCCAGGCCTTTCAATATTGGAGGTGCCCCTGGAATTTGGTTGATCCTAGAATTGTAGGTTTTCACCTTTTTATCATTGGTTTCGATTTTCTTCTCCCCTGATTCTATCAGTTTTGTCAATTACTCGAGTATTTTTATGATCTCGGGGCTAGTCCCCTATTCATTTTCATTTGACCTCTTCGTGATTGGTTCATTTCTGCGGCTGACTTTCCAGGATAGCTCGGGCTCAACCCTGCTCGGCGCTCGGCTCTGGTTCTGCAACTAGGCTATTGCTGCCTATTGAGCCTGTAATATTTCAAAGATCACTCGCAAGTTGATCCCATACATTTTCACCGTCATGCGTATTCTGGGCAATCGATCAAATTTCCCTGTGCACGCTGTTCTTGGGATCTGTAGGCAAATTTGTGTTGATGGCCACATGCGAACTGGCGTCGATGGGATCCTCCACCAGGACTCCGTCGAGATTGACTGGAGGCAGCTCGTTAGGGTGTTGCATTGTTGTTTTCGCCATGGTGGTTGGACTTTGTATCCGTGTTTAGAGGGCAGACTGTGGGTTTGACATTTCAATTTTAACCTGGAATCAAAGACACTTCAAAGAACAAGTTTTAAAATTGGGTGTGTTACGGGAATTTGTAACAAACTGTCGCTATTATCCTCAGCCCCACGGTGGGCAAACTGTTTACCCTTGAAATCGGATAACAATTAAATTTGTAAGTGGTTTTAAGGATATGCGGATTAACTTGATACGAAGTAATAAATTGAGTTGCTATTGAATAAATAAAGATAAAATAAATTCAAACCACAAGAGTTGGATAGTTTCAGCTTTGAAGGAATAATCGCTCTCGAGCCGGGCTCACCACCACCGATGTCGATCAAAAAGGAACAAGAGCTTAAAGACAGAGAAAATAATAATGTATTGCTTTTGAGTGCGTATTACAATGTGTCAAATGAATTGTTAGAACCCCTTTATATAGTAGGGGAATCCTATTTTAGATACAACTCTACAAAAGGTAAAAAAATCTTCTGATTCGTTGATTGCCGGTTCCTAATCGATACGTGCCGAGATTCCCGCCGTAATATTCGACCGGCCTCGGATATTTCGGCCTTCTGTAGACTATGCTGGATTGTCTGACAATGTTCTTCGAAGTCGCTCGAGGCTAAAACCGATTCCGAGATCATGGCCTTGATATTCTCAAAGGCGGGCTTCATGCCCCGGGGTTCTAATCCGGTGGGACTCTGGCTCGATTTCGATCCCTTATTGCCATGTCTCTAGCTTGACTTATCTTGTTGGAGGCTAGGTTGGATCATGAGCTCGGTTTCACCCGTATACACCAAGATGTCTAGGTATATCAGAACTAAGACTCAAAACTTTCAAAGTCCCAAAGGATGCCAAGCATCATAGCTGGCGGTCTCACGCGCTTTCAGAAAATTTCCCTGATATATTGTCATTAAAAGTTATTGGAGAAAATTGCGCATATGATTCATATTCGTGAACGACTTTTAAACAATGGAATGCAATATGTAGACATCTAATTCATTGTAATTCAAAGATTACCATCCATTAATAGGTATACAAACTCTCTCGTGTGATCAAATTCACTGTAATACAAAGATTACTTTTGACCAAATGCATTTTATGAATTATATATCAAACGAGAGAGTTTGTTTCTCTCCATCGTGTAAAAAGAAAAAAAAGAAACAGTGAATTAATATATCTTAAATTTCTTCTGGAAGTTTACTAACCTGAAGGCATGGTTTATAATTCTTAAATTTAATATATTATGAATTTATTTGAATGTTTACCTATATAGTCATTTTTTCCTTTTTTACTACAAGTTAATTGATAATCATTGTTCAAGAATTATTTTAATAATATCCTAGATATTAACTTTTTCTTGGAACAGCTATTTTCGATATGAGTCAGAATTAAATTTAAGATAGAGATATTTCCATAAAGGCAAAAAAAAAAAGAATTTAAAAATGCATAAAGCCAAGTCTTATGGAACCGTTAGTTGTTTCGACTCTCAATTGGGCTTGTAAACTATTCCCACGCCCGTGGGCTAGCGCAAGGTCATTGACCCATCACCTTCTAATAATTAAGGGGGATTTTTAGTAAACATTAGTTGGGTTAGCCTTTTGGGATGGCTACTAGGGAGCTTTTCAAATGTAACTAACAAAGTAGCCATTGGTCCAACAAAATTAACGTTTTTATTCCTAACTAACACATGAAACAACTTCAGACTAACGTACAGAAAAGCTCTAACAACCGATATTGGATTTCGAAACTTTAACAAATGGAATTCCAGTAAAATGTGTAGGCGTTCAAACTTCAGAAATAATTTTTTGTGTTTAAACATTCAAAATCTGTAGTTGAAACTCGAGGATAATTAGTGAAATTTCTACCTTTTCAATTCAAACCCTATAAACGATTACTGAAGTCTGAGTTTGCTGCTTCGATCTTGAATTTTGAGTTTAATACTTTCTAGAAATTTTTTTATAATGCTGAGATGAGAGCATATGAATTCAGCAACACCATTGATTGCTTCAATCTTGCATTTTTGTTGTCCATGTCATCGTTAATCTCTTGTGCAACTTCAAACACATTGAAACCTCTAAGTGATATCTAAAAAAGAAGAAAATAACAGACAAAATAAATTTTATAATGGTTGGAGACTTTTGTATGGGAGATGTATCTGCAAACTATGATGGAAATAAAATAAAGGAGGACAAAAGGCAAAGACTAAATTGAGGGTTTCATGGAGTTTGGACTTTTTGGGCCGCAATGAAGATGCCAGTTGAGTTAGGAAGAAACTGAAAATCAGTGAACCATTTGCATACTCAAACTCCAATACTCTTTGTTGGAGTTTAACCTTTAAAGGTTCCGAACTGGGTTTCACCTAAATGAATTTTCAAATTCTAATACAATGTGCTGGAGTTTCACTAATCAAAACTTTACCATTTTCGATCTCCCTCTCTTTTCTTTCTTTAGCCTCCCAATTTTTTACCACTATAACACTTCATATCATTTTCATAATTATCTACGTATACGTTTTTTCTTCATTTAGTTAATGTTATAGCACATCTAAAAGACTCATTTGGAAAATAATTATTAGAAAGCTACGTACCTATATTACGTAAAGAGATATAGGTATGTTTACCCGTAAAACGGTACAATTGATTTTATACGTAGTTTCTAGACAAGTGAACTAATTTGATCCTGAAATAATGCGATAATTAAAGAAATATACAATGCTTAGCCTTAAAATGTAGATGAAACAGTAGAGATGACAGTTTCGGGAACAAGGTTTCCGGGTACAGCAACGATGAGATAAAAAAAAAAGTAAGATTGTATTAAGCTTTGTATAGAATATAGTGTAAGTTTTACTAGAAAATTCATCCCCCTTACAATGATAACTGCGCTCACTATTTATACCTATGTCTAGGGAAAGAGGTCGTAGGATCGTGTCCTCCTTTAATGTCAATTATGAGGGTCATTAATGAAGATGCAACGGTGAATATAAATGTCAAATTCTCTATAACGGACCGTCGCACTTAATGCTGTAGAATATTCCTTATTAAATGCCACTGAGCGCAGAGCATTTAATACACCTTTATGAACGTTATCCCTTTCGGTGATAAGCGGAATGACTGCGCTCTGGCTTCGGCCATCCCCATCTAGAGTTTCACGTGTCTTTCCTTTAGATGACCACGTGCCATATCATATTTCACCCTATACAGATAGTCCCCCTGCATTCCAATGACATAACTTTGTGTTACCGGAAAGTTGGTAGAAACACTCTTTTGGCGGGAATTACTATAACTCCCTCTCAAGGCTTCTGACGGTTGATTAGACGCACTTCTCTCCGCATTTAATGCCCCGAATACGCATCATCCCACGATTCAGCACAACTTTTGCCGATTATCGAGGTAATCATGACCATGAATTTAGCCGCCAAAATTTTACATATACGCATCATTCTTTTTCATTGCACTTCATAATTTCTCGAACTTCTGATTGGCATCTTTGTTCTCCATCCTTTCTCTAATTCTCTTCAAAAAAAAAAAACTTTTCCTTTTTCTTATTAAATGGCTTCTTCCTCCAAGTGTGTTGGTTCTTCAAAGAACAAGAACAAAATTGAGGACTCTAGTCCTCCAACGGTGGGTTCCATCATCCCAAGGAGACTCAGTACCACAAAGGAGTCAGAAGAGAAATTCTCTACTGCTAACCTTCGTACATGGGCTGTTAGTTGGTACGCTTCTTTCATTTGTCCTTCCAGTATTCCTGCTGTGAAGGAAGACTGCCGTTGCCATGAGTTGGATATCATTGCTCCTGATCTATGGGAATGAGTAACCCTTCACTAGGAAGGTTTTACATACTTTTACACGTATCTCTTTACTTTGGGTGCGTTTTCTTTGAGTGGAGAGCTTGATTTCATGATTGCGGAGTTTTTCCTTCGCTACCCCAAGTGTATTTAGTACAGGTAAGTCCTTTAGTGTGGAGGACGGTCGCCTGCTTTCGACACTTGTGCCTGGAGACTGGAGAGGAGCTAACCTTAACTTATATGATGAATCTCTATTCTCCCAAAATCTTCCGTGGGGAAATGATAAACCTCTGCAAGTGTGGCCACCATGCTTTGCTGTCTACATGGATGATGACAATGACCGTAGGTGGATGGAACGGTTCGTTGCAATCGCCACCAACGACATCATTCCGGCAATGGCTTCATCCTTTCCATCCGCTTGGAATCGCACTCGTAAGCTCTTTGTTTAGTATTTCCTTTTACTAAATATTTTTCTATAGCCGTATTGATCCTCCATATCGTTTGTTTCAACAACTCTATGGATCCCACCAATGATGAAAGGCTTGGACCGGTGGGTTCAAAAGATCTTGGACGTCACGACGCCCGAAACTCGTTTGTGGAAAGAACTGGCCCTTAAATACGGGTGGAAGGCCAACAATCATGGTAATTTTATCTTACCTTGCTTCATTTTTTTTGTATATGGAGAACTTGGTTGAACCCTTCTGATTTGTTCACAAAATTAGGTCTACATGCTCACAAAATTAGGTCTGTTGCTATCCGCGAGGAGGACGTCTTGGTTGATCTTGCTGATGCAGCGAGGCTGTTTCAGGAAGCACTTACTCGAACAGGTATCTTCGAGCCTGTTTCAGGCGCAAGCTATTCTTTACGGAGTCCTCTTCCAGAGGATAGACAACCGAAGAGAAGATGTACCTCCGCGGTCGGGGAAAAGAATAATGCCCCTGAGTCATCTCCGGTGGCGATGGCGATCGGTCCTCCTCCCGGGCCAGTCATAGACACCGTGATGATTGATGATGATGAATAAGCTAGTGAAGAGGGAGCTTCTCTACATAGAAGACGACGATCCTCATCATCTCAATAAGATGCTCGGCCAGTTGAGAGAGTTACACCAACCGAGGACAATGCCTCGGCACATTGGAGAGTTTGATTTGGTAGATAATGTCAACTCCCGTTTTCAAGCCCCAATTTTTGTCCCCGATACTGCAGGGATGAGTACCGGGTCCTTGCCGTTTTTGGTTGGCGAGCATCCAATAACCAGCACTGCATATGATACAGCTGTTTCTCACTCTTCAACTCCTCAGCTTCATCTCCACCTTCAACAATACCAACAACTGCTATGTCACTTCCATCTCCATCCACTCTTCCACCAGCAATTGCTACATCTCTTCCATCGGCCGTACCTGACCATGATGAGGGTGTTCCTCTTCCACAGTCCCCAATTCATGGGAATTTACGGAAAATTTATGCTGCCCCTTCTGAAGATCCACAAAGGAGGAGGAATGTTACTCTTTCGGTCTCTAATGGATGCAACTTGGTATCCCGGCCGATGGAGCATCCTAATTATATGAAGCTTTTGGCTTTAGAGAAATACTGGGAAAAGATTCAGGCACTCTCGGGGGAGTGTTTGTTGAACAACGCCATGCACAACACCACAACGGTACGTTCCTTTCTTCCTTTTGTTATTTCTTCTACTTTTGTATGAATGTATTCTAAGTTTTACTTCTTCTTGTTTTGTAGTCCAGCTTTCTTGTTTTTGAGGGCCTTCAAAATTTGATTCGTGAGAAGGAGGAACTTACTTCTAAACGGAATCAGCTTTTGGTAGACCGGGACCGAAGTGTTCTCCGCCTCTCGGAACTGGAAACCAAAGCTACTGAAGTTGTTATTTTGGAGGCTCGTCTGCAGCAAAGCGAGCAAGAAGTGGAACCCTTAGCCAAGAAAGCCCGTTGAGGGTTAGATTTGATGAAGCCAAGGACAAATGGGTTGAAGTCCAGGACGTCGTTCTTACTGCAACCGAGCGCGAGGTTGCCTCCGCTAAAAGAGTGAATAACTTAAAGGTAGCCTTGAACTCCAAAATTGAAGAGCTTGCTGCTATGGGGGTGAAACACGCCCAGCTAGAAGAGAAGTAAAGGAAAACTATCGAGCATAATAGGCTCTTTAGTTCAACTGTCCGCGACCTTGATGTCAGCCTCAAATCTGCTAGGTCTGCCCAAGAAAACCTTTTTGCTGAGGTAACCCCACTCAAAGAAGAACTCACGCGCCGAGAGGCTTCCCTCATTGTTGAAAAACCTTATGCCATGTACAGCTTGAGGAGAAAAACCTTGGAAGAGGCCAAAACTAGTGTCATTGACTTTGATGCCAAAATTGCTAAGGCACGCGAGCTTGAGTTTGCTGCTAAAAGTGGACTCCCATCGAGGTCTGATGTACCCCGCCCTTCTGATTTTGGTTTCGAGTTTTTGGGAACTGAAGAAGAATCGGAAGATGATGATCCTGAAAGCCAAACTGATGAATTTGTTAAGCCACCGGTGGACCCACCTACTTCTCCCGGGGATGCGGATACTTCTCTTCCTCCTGGTTCCGGAGGCACTGCAGTTTAGCTTTTCTTTTCTTTTTCCCGTTTTGTACTTTTACCGTTTTGGCACGTTCTTTTACATAAAGACATATTTTTGCTCAAGTATTGTTTGAGTCTTACTTTCATTTAAATATCCATGCAAGTCTTCAATTTTTCCATTTTCTTAAGAATTCTGCACACATTTTTCTGTTCACGCTTTATTATGTGTATCCTCGGATGCATTTTCCTCGAAGCACTTTGGTTCCGAGCATTATCCCTTTTACATGAGGGTTTCTATAAGTATTTGCGCAAGTTTACTTTTTGCGTCCTTTTGTGTATGTCTTCGAGTGCATTTTTCCTCGAAGGCATTTTGATTTTGGGCATAAATTCTTCCGAAACCAACCCTTTAACGTGAGGGTTTTCATAAGAGAGGGCCCTCTTATTTTTACGGTGCTCTTAAAGAGGACGTCTCCTGTTCATTACCGCACTAACATTTGAAGTACTTGTTTAACTTTCAAATAATAAAGTTAGTTCATCGTTCAGACAAGAATCAAGATAAAAATAAAAGTATTTCTTTTCATATAATTCCTTCAATTGTCAAAAGTACACAAGCATTTATTATGCTAAGAAACTGCCATTACTTGGTGGCTAGCATTTATTATGCTAAAAAGAAATTGCCATTACTTGTGGCTAACTTGTACAACTTGTTTCTATGGGGCTGGCTGCGCAATCCCTAGTCTCAATGATGCATTTGGTTTCCGGATTTTCATTTTTCGGTTGACGTGGCAGTCAATGTTGCCGTATCCTCATATCATTCCCGCTCCCCCAGTATTCGAATGTGAAGAATGCAAATTGGAACACTGGAAGTCTTGTGTCTTCACAGATCCCAAAGCTAGATAATCCTTAAGTCGGCAACATACCTTATTTGCCCTTGGGAATCCATGCTATCGAGTGAAAGAATATCTAACAATCCTCTAGTGATTTGTGCTCGTGAACGGTCGAGTAACCTCTGTTCGGTAGCAAACTTAACTTCCCAGTAGGAATTTGCTATCGAACCAAAGATTATCTAATCGTCCCCGAGTGGAAGCTTGTTTGTTTGCCTGGATATCAAAGGTCTTATTGTTGCTATCTTCGTAGTATAATTTCTATTGCTGCCTCATTTAAAACCTTGCCAGAAAAATCCAATTGGTACAAAACTGAACGAAGGAAAAAAAAGTGCAGCACATACTTTACGCTTGAATAATGTTCATCAGCAATAATATATTTTGAGGTGCGCCACGTTCCAGTTGCTACACAACTTGTCTCCATTCTAGTTCTCCAACTCGTATGAACCTTTCCCAGTGATAGCTGAATCTAGTAGGGACCTTCCCACATTGGACCTAGCTTCCCCGCGTTGAGCTCCTAGGTATTTTAGGTTACTTTCCTCATAACCAAATCTCCTACTTTGAAAAAATGGAGGTTGGCTCTTCAATTATAATAAAGTCCCAGCCAATTCGAGCGCTACATCAACTGCTTCATTGTTAGTTAAAGGGATCGTTTTGATAGCCTGCCTTAAGGTTTTCCCCGAAGGCATGATTAAGACTATTCCGAGTCTAGGCCCTTTTAGTTGGAGGCTCTGTCCATAAATAAGGTCCAAACCCCCGATGTTGATTCCGACACCATACTACCTCCTTGGTTGCACAATAGTGCCGAACTGAAATCGGACACGAAGTCAGCCAAGACTTGTGACTTAATTGCAGTCCTTGGTTTATATTCTATGTCAAACTCACTCATTTCGACGGCCCATTTGGCCAATATGCCCGAGATCTTGGCTTTATGGAGGATGTTCCACAAAGGGAAATTAGTCACCACAGCTATCGGGTGGCATTGGAAGTAGGGCCTCAGCTTCCGAGCGGCGACTACGAGAGCTGATGCCGGTTTTTCCAAATGTGGGTAGTGAGTTTCTGCTCCCGTTAAAATTTTGCTAATGTAATAAATGGAAATTACGTACCTTCATCTTCCCAGACTAAAACTGTACTTACCGCAACTTCTGAAACCGCGAGGTAGACTAGCAATGTCTCACCTTCTTTTGGTTTTGAGAGCAATAGAGGGCTTGATAAGTACTTCTTCAGGTCCCTCAGAGCTCGTTGGCACTCCGATGTCCATTCGAAATTATTTTTCTTTTTGAGTAGTGTGAAGAAGCGATGACATTTTCCTGACGACTGGGAAATGAACGTACTCAAAGCTGCTAATCTTCTATGAGCCTTTGGACTTCTTTTACGTTCAACAATTGATCCGGGATATCCTCTATAGCCTTGATATTTTCGGGGTTTACCTCAATTCCCCTTAGTGAGACCAGGAATCCGAGAAACTTACTAAAACTGACCCCGGACGTGCACTTTTCGGGATTAAGTTTCATGGTATGCTTCCTCACGAGGTAGAATATTTCTTGCAAATGCTTAAGGTGGTCACCTGGATTCAAAGACTTAACGAGCATATCGTCTATATAAACTTCCATAGTCTTTCCTATTTGCTTTTTAAACATCTTATTTACGAGCCGTTGATAAGTGGCTCTGGGGCATCACATTGTAACAACATATACCAAATTTTGTTATAAATAAAGTCTTTTCATGATATTCCGGGTTCATCTCGATTTGGTTGTACCCGGAATAAGCATCGAGGAAACTCATTAACTCGTGCCTGGCCATGGCATCAATCATTTGATCGATATTTGGCAGTGGAAACGAGTCTTTCCGGCCTGCCTTATTAAGGTCTTTATAGTCTACACGCATGCGAAAATTATTGTTCTTCTTTGGAACTACTACTACATTGGCTAGCTAGTCCGGATATCTTACCTCTCGGATCGAACAGATATTAAGCAAGCGGATTACCTCTTATTTGAAGAATTTATTTCTGGCTTCGGCAATAGGGCGTTTCTTTTGTCTTACCTCACGTTGGGATCCAAACTCAGATTGTGCACGGCTACTTCCGACGGATACCTGTCATATTCTCGTGCGACCATGCAAAACAATCGGCATTAAATTTAAGGAATTCATTAAAACAAGACCTGAGCTCCGGATGTAGTCCTGTCCCCAAATGGAATTTTCTTTCTAGGAATTCTTCGAATCATGCAACTTGCTCTAGTTCCTCGGCCGTGGACTTTCGTTGCGTCTATCTCTTCTGGAACTTGGAAATATCTAGGCATCTGATAATGTTCTGACGACTCTGCTCCTGGGCTAACTTCTTCTAGTTTGGAATAGGTGCCGGTTCCTGTAATTGCTATAAGGTGTGCTCCTTCCCTATGCTACTGGAAACCGAAATTGTGTTAATCTCTCTTGCTGCCGGTTGATCACCTCTTATCTGCTTGATTCCTTCGGGCGCTGGAAACATCAGCAATTGGTGATATGTTGAGGGTACATCTTTCATCTCGTGTAACCATGGCCTTCCCAGGATGATATTGTATCCCATGTCACCATCTACTACTTCGAATAGAATTTTCATTACTCCTTCAGTGTTCGTGAGCAGCAAAATCTCTCCCCGGGTCATCACGCTCGCAAGGTTGAATCCAGCGAGGAGCTTTGTTGCCAGAATAATGCTTCCGGTGATTTTAGCTTGCTCCAATACTCTCCATTGTATGATATTGGCCAAACTACCTGGATCCACTAGAACATGCTTAATCTTAAAATCTAACACATTTAAAGAAATTACCAGTGCATCGTTGTGTGGTAATAGCAATCCGTCTGCGTCCTCCTCCGTGAAAGTGATATCGTCTTCCCCGAGTCTTTTATTATGAGTTATTGATACTTTTGTCTTCTTCGTTACCGAAAAGGTGACCTTGTTAATCCCATTCCCTCCGAAGATCATATTAATCGTTTGGCATGGCAGTTATTCTCCTACTTTTGAAGGTTCCGCATTGTCTTTGTTACGACCATAATTGTTCTTAGCTCGCTCACTCAAGAGTTCTATGAGGTGACCATTCTTCAATAGTGTTGCCACCTCTTCCCGGAGGTGTCGGCAGTCCCTTGTTCGGTGGCCGTTCGTCCCATGGTATGCATACCATAAGTTGGGATTTCTCTGGATGAAATCAGTTCTCATAGGTCTCGGGAATCATGCTTCTTTACTATTTCTCATGGTTGACACCAACTCCACTATACTGACGTTGAAGTTATATTCCAATAACTTGGCCCGAGACCCCGACGTCTCTTTATCTTGAAGTGATCTATTGTTTCAATCTTGATCGGTCCCTCTGTCAACGGTGAACTTGTTTTTTTCCAGGAAGCTTCTGCCACAGCCTTCAATTCGCTCGTAAGGAAAAAATCGGCCCCTCAAATTCCGTCTGTCCGTGTCGTAGTCATCCTTTGATTTTTCTCTACTCTTCGCCCGTCCCTGGCCGATGATGTAGAACTGACCTGGTCATCTTCGATCCTTATCTTTGACTCGTACCGGTTGTGGACATCTGCCCAAGTTGTTGCTTGAAACTCAAGCAGGCTTTCCTTCGGCTTTCGGGAAGGGTCTGAGCTTCTCGGATTCAATCCTTTGGTGAATGCTTCAGCTGCCCATTCATCCGGGACAGCTGGGAGCAACATTCTTTCTTTCTGGAATCGGGTAACGAACTCTCGTAATAATTTGGATTCTCCCTGTGTGATCATGAATATGTAGGTCTTCCGGGCTTGTACTTTTCTGGCCCCAGCATGAGCCTTGATGAAAGAATCTGCGAGCATCTTAACAGAATCTATGGAATGCTCGGGTAATAATGAATACCACGTTAGAGCTCCCCTCGTGAGAGTTTCCATAAATTTCTTTAGCAACACAGATTCAATTTTGTGAGGATCTAAATCATTTCCTTTTACCGCCATTGTGTAGGTGGTAATACGCTCCTGTGGGTCTGAAGTCCCGTCATAGTTTGGCATTTCAGGCATTTTGAAATGCTTTGGGATTAGTTTTGGTGCCGCACTCGGCTTGTATGACAATTAATTATACTTCTTCGAGTCCGGGCCTTTCAATACTGGTGGTGCGCCCGGGATCTGGTCCATGCGGGAGTTTACTTCCCTCATAAACCATAAAAGTTCATTTTTGAATGGGTCGTTCTCGTTGTTAAGACCAGATCTGTTCCCCCCCCCCCCCCCCCC
>MCJB01000159.1:116753-237162 GCA_002018475.1 Nicotiana obtusifolia
CCCCCCCCCCCAGCCCCATCAGAGCCAACTTCACCCATGGGAGTGTTGTTGTCGACTCTCTCGGTTGTTTGGTTTGCGAGAACACCGGGAGGAATTGAATCTCGTCTGTTTGCATTATTCGAAGCTGCCGATAGCGCTTGCTTCAGCTCTGTCATAACCTTTTTCCTGCCACGTGAGATGGCCTAGAATGATCGCTTGTTGCTCTTGCAGGACCCTCATCGCATCCACAACATGCTCCTCATCAGCATCATCGGGAGTTGTCTCCCGAACCTGTCGAGGGTTCTGCCTGTCATGCATCGGCGTGGCGTCACTTCTCTCATTGCGGGTATCACTTATTGAATCCTCGAAATGAGGTTGATCCCCTGAATTTCAGGCTGTACGTGTTGTTAACAGTGTTATCTGGCATTTTTTGTTGATTTTTCTAAGATAAAATAATCAAATTACGTTAGTAAAAAATCAAGGATCAATTTAATTGCACGGTTGTCTAGGCGCCATGGTGGGCGCCAAACTGTTTACCCGTAAAACAGTACAATTGATTTTGTACGTGATTTCTAGATAAGTGAACTAATTTGATCCTGAAATAATGCGATAATTGAAGAAATCTACAATACATAGCCTTAAAATGTAGATGAAACAGCAAAGATGACAGTTCCGGGAACAAGGTTTTCGAGTACAGCAATGATGAGATCAAAAAGCGAAAAAGTAAGATTGTATTAAGCTTTGTATAGAATGTAATGTAAGTTTTACTAGAAAATTCATCCCCCTTACAATGATAACTGGGCTCACTATTTATAGTTGTGTCTAGGGAAAGGGATCGTAGGATCGTACCCTCCTTTAACGTCAATTATGAGGGTCATTGATGAAGATGCAACGGTGAATATAAATGCCAAATTCTCTGTAACGGGCCGTCGCTCTTGATGCTGCAGAATATTCCTTATTAAATGCCACTGGGTGCAGAGCATTTAATACACCTTTATGAACGTTATCCCTTTCGGTGACAAGCGGAATGGCTGCTTTCGGTTTCGGCCATCCCCATCTAGGGTTCCACATATCTTTCCTTTAGATGACCATGTGTCATATCATATTTCACCCTATACAAGATAAAAGACTACTTAAAGATACTATGTCGTGTTCTTCACATTCGTCTTCTGGTATTCTTGATGTTACTCTATTGTCCATCATTTGCTTGTCTTTCTTCAAATGCTTTAACATGTTGTCCATAAATATTAGAGGTGCTTTTTTTTAGAGGTTGGCAATAGCGTTTATTATTTTAGACTACACTTAAACACAAGAAGGGATTGAATTGTGTCTTGCCTGATTTTCGCGTTTTCAAAGAACCTAGTTCTTTGAACTATTTAAGCAGACACAAACAAGAATAATTGCGGAAAAGTAATCAACATAGAGATTTTTACGTGAAAAACCTCCTTACTCAAGGGAGTAAAAATCACGACCTTCCCAGTAGGATTTCCCCCAAATCTCTACTAACTTCAAAGAGCAGTTTTAGGTTACAACTCAATAACCAAGGGGACTAACTCTAATACCCTAACCCCTACAATCAACCTAATTGTAGCAACCCCTTTCTAGACTTAGTCTAGCCCAGAAAGCTAACAAAAACAAAGTCTCAACAATAACCTACTATTACACTTCTATGAAAGCAGACGGGTTATAATCCAAAACAAAAGACTCAACCTAATAACCAAAGAACTCGAGCAGCTTCATCTTCATGAACCTGTTCTTTAATTGATTGAGTTGAATCTTCAGAAGTACCTTATTGCTTTGCTTGCTATTGTCAGAAGTATTCTCACGAATTCTGTCAATAGCAGTGGTCTTGAGTTATAGCAAAAGGTCTTCCTTTATAGGCGCAAGATTGGCCGGAATTCTTCTTCAATTAATGCTCCAAAACCTAGAATATATCGATTAAGGAAATCCTCTCCCATTTAGGCTTGATTTCCTTATTTGACTCCAACTTGCAGCCTTCTTTCTTCCCACAAGTATTTTCCATATAGGCATATCCCTTTTATTGCACAAAGTCCACCCAGACAAGTATTCCTTAGTCGACAAGGATAGACTCTTCTAGAAATTCCTACTCGCATGACAATCTTAGCCTTTTGCGTCTGACTTACTCTCTTCAGCTGGTCTGCCACAAACTTGATTTTTTTGACATTCAAATTTCACATCTTGTCTAATCTGCACAACTGCTTGCAACACGCCGGACTTGAACATGAAACCTAGTTCTCAGCTAAGTTTGTTAATCCTCAAAACATAATATGTGCTTAGTTCAATAGAGCTTTATGAACTTTGCTTTTCATTAGAGGGTGGGGATGACTCTTCTGAACCTTGGTTGTTTTTCCTTTGTACAAGTCTCATTTCTTCTCTTTGGAATGTCTTATACAAAGTTGATAAATGGACTTTGTATATTCACAAATACAGCAAGGTCTGATAGGAAGATAAGATTCTTGAGTTGGGTAAATTATTTAACGAGAATGATTATATTGGAGAATTAGATGAAATGGTTTGAATAATCACAATGTGAGGAAGCCAGCCACGTGCATTAGCTCTATGGTTAGTTTTCTATATTCATAAGCCATGCTATTTGAGTGTCTACATGCAGTCTTGCACTGGTCACTTCTGATAAGAGATCCGGGTAAGTGAACCATATTCACTAGCTCAAATGATAATTTGTGTATTCCATTCAATACGGAAGTAGCTTCTACGTGTCGATCTTACGCGATTATTTCAATTTTGAGGTCTAACTTACATGATCCTACCATGATCACCAACAGAGCCTAAGACTTCAAATTGATGACGAGGAGGTAGATTTGTGCAAGATAATTAGTACTTATCTTCCATTTTCAAAGTGCAAGATACTTTCCTTTTATCTTTTGTTCTCTTCTCTGTTTTAGCATGTAGCATAGCAGCATAGTTTTCCAATTACTAAATACTGTAGTTCCTTCTTTATTTTCGTGAAATTAAACGTTCTTGGCTCTTTTTGTACTTAGCTGATTGGGTCTAATCATACTGAGAATCGTTTTTCATATTTCTAGGTGCCATTTCACGCATTTTGTCCTCAAGAATAGGAGCAGAATTAGGGAAATGAAGCCTAACTCTAGATATTTAACTTATTTTTCATATTCTTACAGGGGATAGTTGCACATAGCATGAAAAGTTTTATTCTTCCAACGACTAACCAATGCACAAAGAAACTAGTTCAAATGTTTTTTCTGTTGTATCACTATAGACATTATTATGAACGGTATTTGCTTAAAAGGAAGATCTCTGGAACCATTTGTTTACAGTAATTGTTTCTATATGCAGGTCGAACATGACACAGAAGAGGTCTTTGCTGAAACTATATTCTTGCCAAATCAAGAAGTAACAACTTAATTTACTTGCTATTTGAAGTTTTTCTGGCATCACATATAAATTTTCAGCACGAAAATAACTATTTTGCAGCAAAATGAGCCATCAACTCCAGAGTTTTGTCCGCTTGAACCGCCAAGGCCCCAGTATCAGTCATTTTGCAAGGCTTTAACTACCTCTGATATAAAAAGTAACTGGGGATTGTCTGTGCACCTGAAAGATGCTAACAAATGCTTCCCTCCCCTGGTATTGCACTAACTTCCTATACCTATTTCAGTAATTTTTCCAGTGTATTCTTTATATATTTCTTACATGAATAGTAAGTTATCTGGTTGACTAATTTTCATTTTCGGGGACTTTTCTCGTCCATGATCAGGACATGGCGCAAGAAAAACCAACCCAAGAATTGATAGTCAACGATCTTCAAGGCAATGAATGGCGCTTTAAGCATGTATTCCAAGGCAATTTCCTCCTCTCTTATGTTAGTCAGATTTGAATATTGTGGGACTTTATTCTTTCAGCCTCGCGTGGATTTTCTTTCGGAGCAACAAGCTAAGTTGTTAGCACTATCGGGTGTGGTAGGTTGATTGGTCAGAAAATGGAGAATCTTTTGGTGGGGCCTTATTGAGCATTCCCGGTATCAGTTGTGCTAGTGTGCTTCGAGTACCAAATGATCAAACTATGCTTTGGATACCGAATGATCAAACCAGGGAAAAAAAGAAGAAGAAAGCCATTGCATCATTCCTATAGGCTTCTATATTTATGGGTTCAAATTGAACAAGGTTGATGTCATAATTCATGAGCTTATCAGTGCCAAAATTTGAAAGGAAAAACGAGGAGTAGACCAATATTTAGGGCATGTTTGGCATGGCTTAAGTATACCAATATTTAGGGCATGTTTGAAATGAATATAAATGGATTTGATTTGGGAATCATTGTCTTTGACCTTTTTCAAGGTGGAACGATCACCAAATGGCTGTCCTATGGCAGACAAAAAATTCCCACCAAGATCATCCAATCCCTTCTTGTTTTCGTTTTTTGTTTTCATTATAAACAATTGAGTGCCTCTTTCACTTCAATCCATGGAAAGTTTCCAGAGGAACCCACTAGCTTTCCCATTTCACTCTTCTTAAAAGTAAAGATTGCTATTTTTATTTAGCAACCTTTTGAGGTGATCGAATCTCCAATCTCCATAAGTTGATAGAGGTGCTTAACCAGCAGTGTTATTTTTATTTTATATATCCGCTTTCACATATTAATTATATGTATATCTAGCAAAACATATCGACAAAGCAATATCACATGAGACCTATGACGCACCCTATTCCGTACTTACTTCTAAGTTCTAACACGAATTATAATGATAGTTGTAACACTGATTATACAACATTTTGCGTACCCCACTAGGTCTAAGTTGTCTTTGATTGTCTTATTGAGATGTCTTTAGGATCCAAAAACCCTTCCTAGATATGTCCTAGAAGAAATTAAATTGTATATTGATCTTTCTCAAGACTTAGTACTGTACTACTGACGCTCCAACCACAAAAACAGAGAGTTCCAATATTCTAAGTGACTCATGTTCCTTCACAAATTACTAGTAAATCACCCACCAGTAATTTATTTTTCCTTTTTCTTTGTTGCATACAATGATAGAGGCATAAATTTTTGAACTCTGAGAATATATATAGCCCTGCTTTCTCTTCTTTTTAACATGATGACCATTCTTTTGACCCATTCTTCCGTGTTGAATTTGGACAAGAAATAATTCGAAACCTGCAGCAGAGTACTATAAACATTAAACAAGTAGGCTACACTGATTGCACATCACTATCTGCCAAGTAGCATCTTGCAGCATTCTTAATAACCAATTTAATAATTAATTTAAGTTTTATACATTAATGATATAAAAAGGTATTTATACGATTAAATTACTTATTAAGTAACTAAGCTACTATAATACATTCAACTGTAACTTTCATCTCTAAAAGTAGAAGTGACACCATGAGAGGCACAAACCGGAGAAAAAGAAGTGCTTTTTGTAACATAATATTCAACCACAACATGATTCACGATATTGGGAAAAACATTGATACTGTAATATGGCCTAATTGGCTTTACAAGAGAAAGAGTAAAATCCAACTCATTCTTAGTTGGCAAATACGCATGTGCCTATAAGAAAGATGTGCTTGGCAAAGATTTATTCTTGGCCACCAAGTTTGGATAAGTGGTGGAGATCTCTTACAAGTTGGCAACTTACCTCTGTGAACTTGCAAGACTTAGTTCAATTTCTCCTATAAATATTGCTACTGCTCTCCTTTCTTAAACACAACAATTCAAGAGTCTTTATTCTCTTGTCTTTCTCTCCTCCTGTATTGAGGGTATTTTGTAACAGAGTTGAGTATTGGGAAAGACTTGTGTGATTCTATTCTTTGGAGTGATCTTGTGAGGTTATTCTCTCGGGATTATTTGGAACTAATTAGAGTATTTACTTTAATTTTGTACTCTTGTTGGTATAGTGAAATTGCTCCTCTCTGCTTGTGGACGTAGGTCACCTTGACCGAACCACATTAAATTTGTGCCTTCTTTATCTTCTTTAATTAGCGTTATTATCAACTTGCATTGTCTTTGTTATTGTCATTATAACGTTGTTTGGCTAAATTTTATATTACTCGGGTTTCCGATCCTGACAGATACTATATAACCCCCCCAACCCCCCAATCTCCTTATACTAAAAGAGCTTAATTTCATTGTATTGATAGTGTATGTCTGCGTCTCCCTTTGTTGTTTTATACTTCAATGCCACACGAGAGGGAGGGAGAAATGATTTGTGTGGTGTCTGATTTTCGCGTGCACTAGATTATCGAAGGACTTGATTCTTCTATGCGTTCCTTACACTACAGTTGCGGAATGAATAATGCAGAAAGTAAAGAACAAAAGGATTTTTACGTGAAAAACACCCGGCTCAAAAGACGAAAAAATCACGACCTACTACTCAGTAGGATTTCCCAACACTTCACTAAATCCCCGAGCCAAAATAGCATTTACAAAACTCTTTGTAAACCTAAGGATTAACTCTAATCCCGTTGTGGCAACCAGCCTCTAACTGTTGCGACAACTTCAAGTTAACTTTAACTTGAATACTTAGGGTACCTAATACAATTGCTTCTAGATAAAGCTGAAAAGGACAACTTGAAAACACCTACTACAATTGAACTAGAATAAAAGACAGACGCTTGGAAGTGGTTCTTCTATCTGGTTCATGTAGCTTCAGGTTCGCACACTTGAATCACACAAGAATTGGTTGCAAAATGCCTTGCTATTTTGCTCTCAACTCACGTTTAACTTCAACTTTAGTGCGTACCTGTAGAATGAGAACATCCTGCAATATATAGAGCTAGTAGGATAAGAAATAACTATAGTTCTAATGCTACTCTTCCTTGGTGGAAGAGTTCTAGTTATCTTCAACTTCTAACTCCTCCCTTATCTTGGATAAAGTTCTCTTCGAGTAAGGAGTCCTTCTCCTTATCATTTATGCAACCTTTTCAATCAGGAGATATTAGATATAACAACTTAAGCTTACCTCCTTCGCGTACATCCCTTATGCTCGAATCTGCCCGTGTCTGTGTACACTGTGTATGAACCTGGTTCATGCTTGAGCTCTTTGTCAATTATCAAAACAAACTTCACTTGGGCCAACAAATTCTCCCTTTTTGATGATGACAAACTCCGTGCTTTTCATAAGCATAGGCCCTGTGTCAACTCAGCACAACACCAACACAAGGTTAGAACACTTTGCATTTTAAAGTCACTAATCATCAAGGACCAGGTTCATTAGGTTAGAAACATCACAGTCCAAAGTAATAATCACAACCTATCTTTCCCCTTTTGGCATCATCAAAAATTTGCATAAGTATGTCAGATAATCAGATTTTAATAGAAATTACTCATGGCCACTAGAGCTACTTCAAATGCAATTATGGAGTCAAGCATCATTTATCAATCTAATGATATTAGCCATCGAAGAAGCATCAACAAACAGTTAGAGCAAAAAGACAGTTGATTAGCATTGATACTTAGTCATCCACAAAGCATAAAGATAAATAAAAACACTGGATCATGAACAAAAGAAACAAAAAAAATCCTGTTCGGGTCACTGGTTTGTCTAACTAGGCTAGGAAGTCTTAAAGCTAGGAAGGACCAGGTTCTTGGTTCTTAGCTTGAAGCAGTTTCAGCATATCCTAATGAATACCATCATTCTTCTCCTTCTCTTTTGCGAGCTCAGTTTTGAGAGCATCTCTCTCAGCTTCTACTTCTGCCAACCTCTTCTTCATCCTTTCAATTTCAACATCCTTAGCCCCACTCTCTTGCACCAAAGCTCGCACTTTGCTGTTCACAGGTACCTTTTTGGATGAACCAGGTTCTTTAGGAGTGGTGTGGACTTCATAGTCACAAGCAGTTAGAGTATTCGCCCCAGAGTGATCCTTGCTTGTACCAACCTCTCATTTCTTGATGGGTACCTTGAAGTATGCAAGTACAGCCATGAGAATAAAAACATAAGGTATGGCATGAGTTTTGGTGCCAGTTAGAACCCTATCAAGAAGCTGGATGATAAATTCAGGCCAATTGATTTGCCTCCCACTGTCCAAACATTACATAAGGATCAGGTCAATAAATGTGGCAATGTGCTTCCTTTCCCGCCTAGGCAGCACAATTTTGTTAACAAATTCGAATAGCACTTTGTGGGGTGGCTTCATCTCACTTTTGTACGCAGCCTTGGGCTCAAGCTCTTCATCATTGTCACCAAACTTTCTTGTGATTGCAAGGGCAGTAGGAAAATTTTCTAGGCTTGGCCATTTGAGTTTCGTGTAGTCATTGTACCCTGCAGCTGGTACACCTAATATCTTTCCCAGTTCTTTATCATCAAAGCTCACTGTCACCCCCTTCACCACACTGGTGACTCTATCATTTTTGACCTCACAATTTGCCATGAACTCCATAATCTCAGATCTGGCAAGCTTTCCATCCAACTGAAGGACCATGTCCTTCCAACCCTGCAATTGTAACTTCTCCAGCAACAGCAACATACCTTCCTCCTCCAAGTCCCTAAGGAGTCCACCTTTCAAGATGTTTCTCTTCCCAAACTTAACTAACTTTTCCTTCTCAGCATCAGATTCTTCTTCTTCTTCTCCACTCCATTCTTCTTCCTCCTCTATCTTCACTTTTCTAGATTTCAATGCAAACCTTGTTCTTTTAGCCAAAGTAGAGGGCTCTGCAGACTTTGTTTTTGAAACAGACTTCTTTTTGGAAGTTCTAGCTTTCTTTGCCTTTGGAATCATACCCTCCACTTCTCATGCCTCCTCTGCATCCTGAAGAACCAGGTCCATCCCATCAATTTCAACTGCCTCAACAGGCTCAACCACCTTCTTCTTTCCCTTAGCAATAGTTTTTCTCTTACTTTCTTCTAAGGCCTTTTCCAGTTCAGCCTCACTCTACTTCTTCTGACTCCTTCTAACTTTTTCTCTTGTAGGAGGAGTCTCTACAGGGATAGACAAGGCAGCTTTTCTTTTCTTGTTTGCTAGCAGTACCAGGGACTTTTACTCCTGAACTTCTTTTCTTTTTAGGATTGTAACTGTCAGACATCTTTTTCAGTAAGTCTTCAAGGGGTTTCTACTCAGATGGAACAGGTTCTTGAACCTACTTCCCCAATCTAACCAACCCCTCAGCAGCTTCTTCAGACCCACTTCTCCCTTTTTCTGTCACACTTTCTTCTTTTTCAGCCGATTCATGACTCCCTCCTTCCATAACTCCAATTTCTTTTGTCAAACCAATAGGGGTGGGTGAAGATTCAGCCATTCCTTGTCCCATTCCCCTCACATAACCTTGAGCTCCCTCACTCACCTTTTCCTTTCTTCTTTTATTTTTATCACCCATTTTCTCAGACTCAGTAGTCTCTACCCCAGCCACTTTTCCTACCAAAACAAATCTAGTTTCCAAATTTTCAGTAACCTCAAAAGTTACTTCAAATGTAACTTTAGGACTAGATTTTACCTGCTCTGTTTCAGATGAAACAGTTTCTTCCCCCTCAGTTGCAGATATGAAAGAGTCTTCAGATTTTTGGGGTTCAACTCCCTGACTTGCCCTCGGCTGCTTATTAATTTTCTTGATTTGTCCTTTTCCAGCAACAACCTTGCAAGCTAGCATCTTGAACCTTCCTTCTTAAGGTGAGTGTGGTTGAAGGTGTGATGGATAGTGTGGATGTTATTTCCTTGGGTGGTTGTAAAGAAGTCTCAGAAGGGTTCGCCATTGTTGTGTGTGAGTATGAGTAAGATGAATATGTGTGTGTTTGGAAGATGAGAGAAGATGGAGAGAATTTGTTTGACGGCTTAGAGATTTGAAGTGAGGATTCAACTAAGGCCTAATCAATATAAAGAGGAGGAGTTTAACTTGGTAACAGCTACTTTTTCAGAAGTTCAGAGCTCTCATCAAACTAGGAGTCAGTTTGAAGAGATGTTTTTGCCTCTCCCTAGAATCTAGGCACTTATTGCGTTTTTGAACTCTTTTTGAATGAAACTGGTTCATTTCTTAACGGATAAGCTCAAGGAGGTTAGAATTAAATGGGACTCTCCTTTTGATCATAATCCAAATATAATTATTCTAAAATATACAGAGTAGAGAGTACGTACCAAGTAATCGTGATGAACCACGTTCTTCACTGAGAAATCTCTTGTGTAAGTCTGAATTTTTCAAGAAAAATAGAGATAATATCATTAGTGATTAATGAGACATTTTAGTACATGACACAAAAGTATACTGATGAAAGTATGAGACTGAGCAAAATCTAATCTAATTATTTATAAAAATTCACAATTTCTCTAACCAATTTTAGTTAGAACTGGTTCCTTTTAGGTAATATTAATCATCCCTAATTCTAACCTGTTCCTTTCAAAGTGATCTCTGCTTAGAGTTTTTTTTGAAGATATCAGCTATTTGCTTGTCAGTAGCACAAAATTTCAAAGTCATCAAACATTTTTCATAGTTGTCCCAAAAAAAATGATGCCTAACATCTATGTGTTTAGTTCTTTTGTGATGAACCGGGTTCTTAGTCATACTAATCGCACTAGTGTTGTCATAAAAGATGGGGATACAACCTATATCAATCCCAAAATCCATTAATTGCTATTTAATCCACAACAATTGAGCACAACATGAGGCAGCAACAACATACTCAGCTTCAGCAGTAGATAAGGCCACATAATTTTGCTTTTTGGTGGCCCAAGACACAAGACATGAGCCAAGAAAGTGTGCCATACCTGAGGTGCTCTTTCTATCCAGTAGAAAGCCTGCATAATCAGCATCAACATGTCCCACTAAGTTGAAATTACTACCTTTTGGATACCATAGACAAAGGTCAGTGGTGCCTTTTAGGTATCACAGGATCCTCTTGACAGCAGTCAAGTGAGACTCCTTTGGACTTGCCTTAAATCTAGCACAAAGTCCTATACTGAAAATAATGTCAGGTCTGCTAGTAGTGAGATACAACAAAGAGCCAATCATTCCCCTATACAACTTCTGATCAACAGATGAACCAGGTTCATCTACATCCAATTTGTGAAAGTTGCTATATGAGTGTCAATTTCTTTGGAATCTTTCATTTTAAACCTTTTAAGCAACTCTTTCACATACTTCTGTTGATAGATCATAGTTCCATTTGAATTTTGTTTAATTTGTAAGCCTAAAAAGAAATTAAGCTCATCCATCATACTCATTTCAAATTCACTCCCTATTAGTTTAGCAAATTCTTTACTTAACTTATCAGTAGTTGCTCCAAAGATTATATCATCAATATATATCTGAACTACCAAGAGATCTTTACCTTTTTCTTTCAAGAATAAAGTATTGTCAATTTTACCTCTTTTGTAGCCATGCTCAAGCAAAAATTTTGATAATATTACATACCATGCTCTTGGAGCCTGATTTAGCCCATAAAAGGCCTTGTCAAGCTTGTACACATGATCAGGACATTCCTTGTTTTCAAAGCCTAGAGGTTGATTGACAAACACTTCTTCCTTTAGATAGCCATTGAGGAAGGCACTCTTGACATCCATCTGATGGAGAGTGAATTCCATATAAGCAGCAAAGTCTGTAAAGAGTCTAGTTGCCTCCAATCTTGAAACTGGAGCAAACGTTTCATCATAGTCTATACCCTCTTCTTGACTATATCCTTGAACCACCAATCTTGCTATGTTCCTTGTAACTGTTCGATCTTCATCAAGTTTGTTTCTGAAGACCTATTTTGTGCCAATTACTGATATGTCCTTGGGTCTTGGTACCAGATACCAAACTTGACTTCTCTCAAATTGGTTGAGTTCATCTTGCATTACATTTACCTAGTCTGCATCCTGCAAAGCCTCACCAACATTTTTAAGTTCAATAAGAGATAAAAAAAGCATCAAAAGTACAAATATTCTTCAAAGAAGATCTGGTTTTGATTCCAAAGGTTGGATTAGTGATTATGTTCTCAATTGGATGAGAACTTTGATATTTGTAAGGTTTCACAACCAGCTGGTTTCCCCTAAATGTTCCTTCACTGTTTGTTGCTGAGAGATAGGTTCATGGACAGGTTCCCTCGAGGTTTAAGGATCACTTCCTCTTTGTTCAGTTCCCCCTGTCAAGTTGGCCTGGGTGGAAGGACCTGTTCCATCACCTATTCCTTCCTCTGGTGCAGCTTCAGTCTGGGCTGTGGTTTCATTTGAGTTTCTTACCAGCTTTATTGCTTCATCATCATGTTCCTTCCACTGAGAAAGAATGTTAGTTTCATCAAAAACTACATGTACACTTTCTTCTACACACATAGTTCTTTTGTTATAAATCTTATAAGCTTTACTATGTGAAGAATATCATAAGAATACTCCCTCATCACTTATGGGATCAAACTTACCTAGGGAATCTTTACCATTATTGTGCACAAAACACTTGCATCCAAATGTCCTAAGATGAGATATGTTTGGCTTTTTCCTTTTAAGTAACTCATAGGGAGTCTTCTCTATAAGAAGTCTAGTCATGCACCTATTTATGATGCAACATGTAGTGTTCACAGCTTCTGCCCAGAAACCATGGGGCAGTTTACTAGAAAGAAGCATAGTCCTAGCCATATATTCAAGTGTCCTATTCTTTCTTTCAACTACTCCATTTTGTTGTGGAGTCCTAGAAGCAGAGAAATTATGATTTGTGCCATGCTCATCACAAAATTCAGCAAATTTAGCATTCTCAAATTTAGTACCATGATCACACCTAATTGATGCAAGTTGATTATTACCTAGTTGTTTCTGAGTTTTTCTAAAAAAAATATGAACATGTCAAATGCTTCATCTTTAGATGTTAAAAATAATGTCCAAGTAAACCTAGATTAATATTCAACAAGCACTACCACATATCTCTCACCACCTTTACTTAATGTTCTTATTGGTCCACAAGGATCCATATAGACTAGTTCCATCGTCCTGGTGGTGCTTATCACTTTCTTGCTTTTAAAAGAGGAACTTACCTGCTTCCTCCTTGCACAAGCCTTACAAACTTTATCTTCCTTGAACTTAATGTTAGGCAGTCTTATCACCAAATCCTTGGAGACTAGTTTGTTTAGTTTACTTAGACTGGCATGTCCAAGTCTCTTGTGCTAAAGGAGGGGATCATTACCCAACACACTTAAGCAAATGAGTTCATTTTCTGAAAGTGTGGACAGATCTACAACATATATGTTGTTCACTCTTTTTGCCTGTAGAACTATCTTGTCGGTGGTAAGATTAATCATAAAGCATTGTAGAGGTGAATGCTACCATGTTACCTCTATCACATAATTGTGATACAGTTATTAGACTATACTTCAGTCCATTTGTCAAGTAGACGTTCTCAATAGAGTGTGAATTAGTCTTACCTACCTTTCCAACCCTAATGATCTCACCTTTCTCCTATTTTTGAAGGAGACATTACCTCCTTTGAGGTTCTCAAGTGAAAGGAACCGGTTCTTGTTTCCTGTCATGTGCTTTGAGCAGCCATTATCCATGTACCATATTTGGTTGCTCCCCTTCACTTGGACCTGCAAAAGGAAATCAGAGGTTAGTCTTAGGAACCCAAACGAGTTTGGGTCCCTTTCTATAAGAAAAAGGGTGAATCAAATTCTTTTTAACCCAACTTGGTAGCCTATTCTTCCCTTGAACAAATTCTTTGTTCTTTTGACTTGCCTTTTCTTTTGCAGTGCATTCACTTTTATAGTGACCTGTTTTACCACAATGTGTGCAAATCTTGTTCTCAGGAAGTGTGAGGTACTTGCTTTTGTGATCCCATTTAGGTGCCAAATTCCCAAAGCCAAGTCCTCTTTAGTTGCTACTATGGTGTTCCTGTAGCCATGAAAGTGCATCGGAGGACCTGTTTTATTTACAAGTTCTGTCTAGCTCATGCTTGATCTTGCTTAGATCCTCCTTTAGGATTCTCACCTGTTCATCTCTTTTATACAACTCATCTTTCATTTTTCCTACATTTTCTTCTAGAGTGAATTGTGTGTGATTAGCTGTCTTTTTACCTATTCCTAATTTTAGTTTTAGAATTTCAGATCTAAGTTCTAGAACAGTTGAGTCAAGTGCATGAACTTGGTTCTTCAATACAGTATTTTCACTTACAGTCTCACTAACCTTAAGTTCCAGCTTTTTGCACTTAGCCTTCAAAATCATACATTCTTTAGACAACTTTTTCTTTTCATTGTTTTCATCCTCAGATTCATTAATTAGTTCTAGAAATAACTCAGATAACCTTTCTTTAGACAACAATTTAATCTTGTCATTGAGATGAATTACACTTACCTCAATTTCTTCATCAGATTCTTCAATGACCATAAATGCTTATTCATCCCCATCATCATCATCTAAGCTTTCATCTGAGCTCTTTCCCCAAGCAGTGACCATAGCCTTGGTTGATCCTTTGCTTTTCTTGGGTTGAAAATGTTCCTTCTTCCTGTTTCTTCGTTCAGCTCTTTCCTTTTTCCATTCAATTTCCCATTGAGGACAGTTCTTGATGTGGTGATCAGTCTTTCCACACTTGTAGCATCAATCATTGGTTTGCTTCTCAGGAACTTTTGACTTACTATAGCTTCCACTTCTTGAAGAACCATTTCCTCTCCTTAGGTATTTCTTGAAGTCCTTGGTGATCATAGCCATTTCTTCATCTTCTAGATCAAAACCTTCAGTGATTCTGAGTTCCAGGCTTCTTTCCTTCTTAGGTGCATCTATTTTCATGGCTTGTCTCCTAAGTTCATAGCAGTAAGATTTCCAATTAATTCAACCAGTGGGAAAGTGGCAATATCTTCTCGACTCTATCTTCTTCAGGAATAATCCTTCCAAGAAACTTTAGTTCATTTGTCAATGTAGTGAACCTTGTGTACATCCCAAATTTGCTTAGCAGGGGTACAACTGGTTTCTCCTTCCTTCATAGTAAAGTTCTCATATTAAGAATACAATAGAGTTCCTTTGGATCTCTTCACCTGAGGTGTTTCTTCATGAGCCACATGTAGATTATCTCAAATTTGCTTAGCAGGGATACAACTTTGGATTCTGCTGTACTCATCTGGACCAAGTCCACAAAAAAGTCATTTCTTGGCTTTAGCATTCTTCTCCCATTTCTTTAAGTCCTCAGCAGTGCAATCCGCTCTTGTATTTTGGCACCTCTACTCCTTAAACGTTTATCTTCAAGGTAGCCAGTGGACCATCGATGACAATATCCTATAGCTCATAGTCATATCCTATAATGTGATCTCTCATCCTGTTTTTCCACCAAGAGTAGTACTGGCCATTAAAGAGTGGTGGCCTAGCAACAGATTGCCTTCCTAGTTTCCAGATGGTGCACTCATCTTGATCTTCTCCTAAGTTGTTATCCTCTTCAAGGATAACCTGCTCTGATACCAATTGTTATTTTATACTTCAATACCACATGAGATTGGGGAAGGGGGTGATTTATGTGGTGCCTGATTATCGCGTGCACTAGATTATCGAAGGACCTGATTCTTCTATGCGTTCCTTACACAATAGTTGCGGAATAAATAATGCAGAAAGTAAAGAACACAAGGATTTTTACGTGGAAAACACCCGGCTCAAAAGATGAAAAAATCACGACCTACTACTCAATAGGATTTCCCAACACTTCACTAAATCACCGAGCCAAAATAGCATTTACAAAACTCTTTGTAAACCTAAGGATTAACTCTAATCCCGTTGTGGCAACCAGCCTCTAACTGCTGCGACAACTTCAAGTTAACTCTAACTTGAATACTCAGGGTACCTAATACAATTGCTTCTAGATAAAGTTGAAAAGGACAACTTGAAAACACCTAATACAATTGAACTAGAATAAAAGACAGACACTTGGAACTGGTTCTTCTATATGGTTCATGTAGCTTCAGGTTCGCACACTTGAATCACACAAGAATTGATTGCAAAATGCCTTGCTATTTTGCTCTCAACTCACGTTTAACTTCAACTTTTGTGCGTACCTGTAGAATGAGAACATCCTGCAATATATAGAGCTAGTAGGATAAGAAATAACTATAGTTCTAATGCTACTCTTCCTTGGTGGAAGAGTTCTAGTTATCTTCAACTTCTAACTCCTCCCTTATCTTGGATAAAGTTCTCTTCGAGTAAGGAGTCCTTCTCATTATCATTTATGCAACCTTTTCAATCAGGAGATATTAGATATAACAACTTAAGCTTACCTCCTTCGCGTACATCCCTTATGCTCGAATCTGCCCGTGTCTGTGTACACTGTGTATGGACCTGGTTCATGCTTGAGCTCTTTGTCAATTATCAAAACAAACTTCACTTGGGCCAACACCCTTCCACAGGATGTTTGTGTCTCCCTCTAAATCCCAAGCTCCTTTCTCCCGTACCTTTTCTTGAAACACTAATTGGTTGGCGTCCTTTTACGCCTACCACCTAATACAGGGTAGTTGAAAAGTCTTCTCCTTTGTTACTCTACGCTTGAGTTTTACAGCTAGGACTATTAGCCTATGTTGGGTAGTCATTCCAGGAGATGCAACGACCACCCAGTATACATTAGTAGTTTTAAATGTAAAGATCAAGAATAGACTGAAAAAGGAGATGACTTAAAACTAACCCATATTAGGTGGTTGGCTTTAAAGGGTGTTAACCAATTAGCCTATAAACAAACGGTATGAGAGAAAAGAGCTAGGGATTTTGAGGGAGACGCAGGCATCCTGTGAAAGTAAATATCATGTTGCACTAAAGAAGTTACAACGGAAGTGCTAGAAGTGTCTAAAGGTCTATGACCTCGGCCACAGAAATCTCGATGGTGGAATGAGGAGATACAAAGAGTTATTAAAGATAAAAGAGAGTGTTAAAGCAGAAGATGGAAAGCCCGATAAGAAGCTCTAGATGGCTTGTACTAAAAGTTAGGGACAACAGAAGGGGAGAAACAAATGTTTAAACTAGCATGTCTAAGAGAGAAGAGAGATAAGGATTTAAACTAGGTGAAGTGTATTAAAGACTATTCTCAACAAAAATTGATAAGAGATAACAAGATCAAGGAGAGATGGAAAGGATATTTTGATTAATTGTTCAACTTGAACCAAGAGAATAGCATTTTAGGCCTTCAAACGTCTGTGTATATAAAAGCTTTAGCTATACTCGTAGAATTAGGCTGATAGAGGTAAAGTATGCCATGAAAAATATGAAGGTTAGAACGGCTTGTGATCCAGATAATATCTCCATAGAGGCTTGGAAGTGCCGTGAGGAAGTTGGAGTAGTATGGATCATTAAGCTATTCCATACTAAGAAGTGGTAGAATACCGAAAGAGCGGAGGAAGAGTACCTTGATTCCAGTCTATAAGAACAAAGAAGATACACAAAGTTGTGTGAACTATCGTGGTATTAAACTCATAAATCATACAATAAAACTCTGTAAAAGATTGATATAGCATTGACTTAGGAACACGACAAGATGGTAGAAAATTAATTTGTATTTTTTCCCGGTAGATTTACAATGTAGGCTATATTCTTGCTAAGAAGATTGATAAAAATTTATCGTAAAACGAAAAAAGATTTACACATGGTGTTTATTGTCATAGAGAAATTATATGATAAGGTACCACGGAAGGTCCTTTAGTGGGTAATGAAGAAGAAAAAAATTTATATTAAATATATAAATATTATAAATGATATATATGAAGGAGCTGTCACTAGCGTAAAAACTGTTGTAGGAGATACATAGGAGTTTTCCATCATAGTGGACTAACACCAGGGTTCTGCATGAGCCCCTATTTATTACCCTATTTACTGATAATATTATGCTAATTGACGAAATCGACAAGGGTGTCAACCAAAAGCTTGAGCTATGAATTAATACCTTAGAGAGTAAGGGCTTTAAGATAAGTAAATATAAGACGAGTACATACACTGCAAGTTTAGTCAGCATGAAAAGGGCAAAGTTGAGGTGAGACTAGATGGAAGTGCAGTGCCAAAATACAAAAATTTAGATATCTAGGACTGTTATTTTAAGAAAATAAAATGATAGATGAAGATGTTAAGCATAGGATTAAATTCGGGTTGTTGAAATAGAGAAGTGCCACGGGGTGTTATGTGATAGAAGTATGCCTACCAAGGTGGACGAGAAGTTCTATAGAACAACTAGTATGTTATATGGTAATAAATGTTAGGCTGCTATAGTTAAATATATCCACAAGATAAGTGTTGCAAACAAACGCTAAGATGGATTGCAGCCAGAAATGATTAGATAAGATTAAAAATAATCATATTCGTCAGAAGGTGCAAGTATCACACATTAAGGATGAAATAAGATAAAGTCGTTTAAGATGGTTTGATCATATTACTACTACCCTATTATTATTAGTATTATTATTATTATTATTATTATTATTATTATTATTATTATTATTATTATTATTATTATTTTACTTATGGTTTTATTTTATTTTGGTAATGATGATGATGAGGAGCTAAATGAAAGGAATGAGGATTCATATCACTAATCCTAATTTGATTGGGATTGAAGCATAATTGTTATTGTTATTGACAGTGTAAAATATTTTTACACCATTAAATAAATATGACCTGACAAATAATTGCATATAGTGAATTTAGTTTGATTACACAATAAATACAGTGAATTATAACCAATTAAAATACATTATAAATTTTTTATACATTATTGTGTATAAGTTAAATTCATTTCAAAATGATGAATATCTAAGAATGTAGCTTAGCGATCAATAAAATGCATAAAAACTATGGGAGATCAAAGTTCAAATTTTAATAAAAATAAAAAAACACTAGTTAATTTCTGCTTTATCTCCCTAAAACTTAATAGATAGCGTATACGTGTAACTATGAAGAGTAGCAACTATCAAATAATCAAGTGGGTGAAAATTCTAAGAAACTATTTTTCAAATCACAACATAGACCCAAAAAAAAAAAAAAAAAAAAAAAACCAAACAGTAGTTGAGTTATTCTCATCTACCTAAAAAGTTCCATTGAAAATGATACCTCTCAGTCCAAAAGGAACAATAAGTAATATGGGGTTTCAACATCAAATATAAGATGATTAAAATGCCATCTAGTCTGAGAACCAAAAGTGTCGGTGGACTAATAGGGAAAGCTCTCTTCAAGCATCTCTGTTAAGCCATTACAACCACCACCAAAAGTTTGGTCCTTCTAAAAACCAAAAGGAAAGTGACAAGATTGAGCCCACGGATGGACAGAAACAAACAACACCTCAATCTTCTCGTGATTTTGATTCGCAAAACCTGAATTATTGTTAACAAAAAAATGGTTTTGGTTTATATCATAATGTTCCAATTATAAGCAAAATGGGTCCTGGTTGACATCATCAGCAAACTTAGGTCAGACATGGTTGGTACATGAATTATAGCTCTCCGCATTACAAAACCGGAAGTTATTTCAGCGGATAGAAACGAATTAAGAATTTTAAAATCACTACACTCACTACATGGGAGGCAGAGCAAAATAAAATTAAGAAAAATGCGAACTTACACAATGAGTTAATACACATGGAATTCAAGCCGAAATTTAACAATTTATATGTATATAAAGATATTTTTTTCATTCTATTTACATTGTGTAACTTTTTAATGAAGATGATTTCTTCTCATTTGCTTAAACTTTTGTGTGCAAAATTATGCTATCAATACTAGTGGAAGATATAGAGCAGATATTCATTGAAATAATCAAAATGCATGCGAATGAATCCGCGCACTACTACTGTAAAAAAAAAAAATATGCACTTTTTACTTGTTTGTCGCAATGTAAGGGAACTTGGTATAAATATATATACTTATAAATTGTAACTAAATTTACATAATACAAGTCCAAAGCAATGAGTGCAGGCTTACTTATGCCAACGTTGCATCTACCCCAGTCGACAAATCATAAATTGGAAAGATAGGATAGAAAGAAAACTTTCCGAAACAAAGTGAAAAAAAAATTGATGTTTTTATTTATTTTTCTTGGTTACTGTTTGAGAGATGTTTAGGAAGCAGCTTGCTTAAATGCAACAGTGGGAGCTATCCTGCAACTCCTCTTCTGATGCTCTTTTACAAGTTCTCCAGCAAACCAGTCAAGTTTCTCTAAATTGCTTTGCTCTGCAATTTTCTTACCACCAAAAAGCACAGATTCTACATTTTTCTGTTTTAGCATTTCATCTGCAATTCCCACAAGCTTTTTCACATTGCTAGGACTCGAGTCAGCATCTATGTTCACCCCACAACGACCAAAGCACGATCCATTCGCCTGTTATCAAGAATAAAAGTTTAACTTTTATATACTGATACATAAAAAAAAATTATACTATCAGGTTACCTAAAAGATAACTATAAGTAATTATTCATAAAATTGGGATTACTAACCAAGAAAATAAAGTGTGTTAAATACTCACTGCATCAAATAAAAATACACATTGTAAAAGTTTTTATAGTATATAAGTTATACCCCGAAAATGTAGTGGAATCTTGAAATTTTTGGAGAACGTTAATTATTTACTGTACTAAGAAATCATATATATATATATATATATATATATATATATATATATATGAAATTTGTTTTAGTTATCCCATTATTCTTCTGAATCTCCACTGAAGATTATTACACGTCATCAATCCAATTATCATATCTTCTCTGTATAATATTCTCTAGTGCACACTCCATTGGTCAATTTCCCCACCCCACGACAGTACGTATCTAATTTTTACATTCATTACAAATGTAGTAAGCCTGTAAGAATCATTACTATCTTTTAGACCCTTCCTTAATAAGCCATCTGTAAAGGTAAAAATCCAACCTTTGGCCTAATAATAGAAAAAGCAACGTAGTCTCAAGGATAAAAATTAGGGCAAGAGAATAATTAGGAAGGTCTAATTAATAAGTAGCAGAAAGATGTGCAATTGTTATCAGTCCTTACTTTGAGCAACACGGAATCTCACTGATTTAGACTCCAGGTTAGTTTAGCTTATACACATTGTCCGTATAAAAAAAGTTATACACTATCAGATGACCTAAAAGAAATTACATGTAATCGGTCATAATAAGTGAAATTGGTGTTTTAGACAATTAGGTAGCTAGGTTATAAGCTACATGTTTAAATACATTGATATTATCAGTGTAACTAACTTAAATTTGTAACCAAATCATTAAATTTGTAACCAAATCATTTCTAGTTAATTATGGGAAACCACAGCTGTGAACATTTACTGTAGTAACTGGCAAGGAGTGCAACATTGATCATTCAGCAACTAGCCAGCATCAGATATTATCCATTTCTGGTACCAAATTATCCAGTGCCAGCCAGACTTTAGAAAAGGACTGCCCTTTTTATTCCCAGGTGGATAAAAAAAACAATCAATCTTTATCATTAATTACTACTAGCATTCATATTTTTCCCTTTTCAATCAAGATCAATCAATCTCCTGTGTCCAGTTGTATTGTTTGCAGTAGCCACATTCATTAAAAACTTTCCCTAGATGCAGTGACAATTATGATTCCTCAAAATTAAATTGCAAGCACCCAAAATATGAGAAGAAGCCTGTTAAATTCCAAGGCACCAGCTTTTCCCAGCCTGTCCACTTTCAGGCAACTATGTTAAATCCAATAAATTGAAGTGTATCTCTAGGTTTGGCTGAATCTACACTGTTTAATAGGCTTAACATAAGACACTCGTGTTTGTGTCAAACAAATATATAAATGTATAACATATATCTTTTAAACAAAATGTAATTACTTAATACTTGCGTCTTTCAGAAATAAATATCGAATAGAGATAAAGAATAATTTAGTCAAACAATCTTTATGATTAAAAAAATGACAGTTCGGTGCACTAAACTATCGCTATGTCCGGGAAGAGCCGGACTATAAGGATTTATTGTACGCAGCCTTAACCTATATTTCTGCATTGTACGTAATCTTACCCTACATTTCTACAAGAAGTTATTTTCACGGCTCGAAAACATGACTTGGTCACAATCATTATGATCAATCTTATTAAATAGTTTTCGGAGTACTAAAATCTTAAATGAAAAATAAAAATGACCCAAGAAAGCATACATTCTTACAAGTTTAAAATTAAATTATTTGATTTGATGCAAATATAGTACCTGAATGCGGACGTAGTTATCGCTACGACATTGGCCGAAAGCCATAGCAACGGAGTGATCCACCATATCGGCGGTGCCGTCGCTGGAGATGCGAGCCATAGGTTTAGCCCAGTCCTTGGCTTTCCATTTTTTAACATGTTCATATTCAAATCTTCCTTCTAAAAGCTGCCCTGTTCCAAGCGAAAGTACCAAAATGTCCTCAACCCCTCTAACAAAAGGAAACTCCTGTTTGTTATGAAGCACGTGAGTAATCGCCGCCGCCGTCGGGTTGCTCATAGCTAAACCGCCATCAACCGCCACACACCCGGTTTTTCCATCGACAGATTTCATACAAACCGGGTCGAAAACTCCTGGTTCAGCCGTTGTAGCCTTACAAACTTCCCATAATCTGAAATCAAAGCTCTCCGACTCAAAAGCGTCGGCTCGAGAGAACAAGAACGGCGCCGTACTTGACAGGTCATAAACCGGGATTAAAACCGGTTTAAGCGTATCCTTTAACGTAAGGCTTCGACCGGTTTGTTTATCCACAAACGCTTCTTTCATCACCTTCTCTAAACCGAAAGAAGCTGAACCGGTGGCTCCGCGGCGGAAAACTCGCCGGAGAAAACCATTTCCGGCACTATTTGACCCTTTCGAAGGGTAAATTTTTTTACCTTGTTCAACCAGAAGCTTCCACGTATCCTCAGCTTGAAAAACCGGACGGTTTTGATCTTCTGTAGAAAAAAGCATCGCCGTGAAAATTCCTCCAACACCGGAACCGATAGCGACGTCGAAATAATCAGCGATTCTAGCGTGTGAGTTTCCAGATTTAACCTTCAACGCTTGTTCCAAATACGCTAAAGCTTTTCCTGATAATATGTTTCGCATTCCACCACCATCAATGCTGAGGATGCATATTTTTCCTCGTTGATTTTTGATCGTTGAAACGTCATCGTTTTTGTGCTCTTCAACCGAAGAAATTAATTCTTTAGGTACCCAAAGCTTTTGATCATCGTAACCGAATAAGAATTTGCTTTCTAAAATAGAAAAAATTTCATAACTTAGCTTATCTGTATCGATGCTCGGTTCTTGTTGCGTATTTGATGTAGCATTACACGCCATTTTTTTGAATAGTCGACCCCAAAATTCAAGATAAGAAGCTCAAGATTCAATCTTTAACCCATTTTCGTTCAATCTTTGTATAAATAGGTAGTTTACATGTATGAATGTATGTGTTTTCGGTTACACGTTTGAAGCGTGAATTGAAGAGAGTCTATATTTGCAAAACTACAAGGGAAGATTTTTGGGCTGCGTACGGTGTACGTTCACTTTCCTTTTACCTTAGAGTGCAAAAATTGATCAGAAAAGTGATTTTGAATAATAAATTTTTTGTTTTTGTGTGTGGGTATATATATCTTTTGTGTCTCTCTTTCCCTCGCTCTTGAGAAGGAGGGAAGGAGGGTTAGAGAAAAAAAGTGGTAGCAGAGATTGAAATATGTACACAAAGAAAGATTATTTAAGCAAGAAGAAAATTAAGGTTGCAGAGTATGTTTTGTAGTTTTTAGCCAAAATGATCCTTTAAGTTTGGATAAGTCTATTTTCATCCTTATGATCCTTTAAGTTTGGGTAACTCTATTTTCATCCTTAATTTTTGTCCAACTGGTGAAATTCTTAGAATTTAAAATAAATGAAAATGTACGGAACCCTTAAATGGACAATTTAAACCTAATGAAATGTCATATATTTTTTTACTTGTTCGAACAACATGGGATTTGCGATTGGAGATTTCTTGTCTAATTTTATTTTTTATGGTGTTTAAAGATAAATCATTTAAAATTTTAATGATATAACTGGTGTATCAAGAGTTTTATTGAGTATTATTGGAGCATCGACCATTAAAGCTGAGCTTATTCTCTTTACTATGATCGTTCTTTACTCTAGTCACGTAATACACACTCGACACTTTGTTAATCTTAATGTTTTGTTAGGATATTTCATCAATCGGACTAAAAAAATTTAAATATTCAAATTTATAGATTCATATACACTAAAATAGTATTATAGAGACGAAAATTAACCTACCCAAAATTCTTGAAGGACTATTTGAGTTAAAAACTTATCTATTAGCTTTAGAAAACCCACCACACTAATGAAATGTCATATATTTTTTACTGTGTTCAAATTATATAACTTTTTCGAATTTTGTCTAATTTTTATTGTGTTCAAAGATCAAGCAATTAAAATCTTAATGGCATAATTGGCGCATCAAGAGCTCTATCGAGTATTATTGGAGCATCGGCCATTAAGGCTGAGCTTATTCCCTTTATTACGATTGTTTTTTACTCTAGTACGTAATACACACTTTGACGCTTCGTTAAATTTAACGTTGTTTCATCAGCCGGACTAAAAATGCTTAATTTTCAAATTCGTAGATTCATATATGCTAAAGATAGTATAATAGAGACGAAAATTAACCTCCCAAAATCCTTAAGGACTATCTGAGTTAAAAACTTGTCTGTTAGCTTTAGAAAACCCACCAGCCACCACACTAATGGCAGTATTCACAAATAATCCCAAAATCAATATTTCGTTTGTCATCTCTGCTCTCATGTTGTCCAATCCACCCACTCCATCCTGCTCTTCTTTCTCCTCTCTATAATAACCAATCTTTATTCAATGGATAAAGACTGTGCATTGTTTTATAGAATTACTGTATTTAGGTAGTCAAATAAAAAAAATATTATGATTTTTAAAATAATATTTAAATACGTTCAATAACGAAATTATTTATTCCTGATAATTGTTCATATTCAAATCACCAACTGTATGGCGAAATGCCAAATTAGAAAGATAGAATCCTACCAAAGCAATAAGTTATAACAAATACCATCTCTTTTATTAGAAAACATATTGTTATACTAAAGGCTCGGCAAACGTGTTATAGAATTTGCCTGTCATTAAAATCCCGATAGTGATCAAGATGTGCGGGCCAATGTTAATGTAACTGCCCCTTACTTTCTCTGTTTTGACAAATAAAGAGGATTTTCTGTCGGCAAGTTTTGTAAAAGCACCAATTATTGCACAATTTGCAATATCAAAAGTTATTCACCTTTGGAGGAAAAAAATAAGGAAATTATTTTCCTTTGCATAGTTAATATGAACTTTGTTTGGGTAAGATTCTCCAAAGCCAAAAGTAATTTTTGAAAAAAATTATTTTTTTTTTTTTGGTAAAAAAAAATATTTTCTTTTCCAAAGTTAGTGTTTGGTAAAGTTTTTAGAAGGAAAATAAATGCTTTTGAGTATAAGTAGAAGCACTTTTTTGAAAAGTACTTTTGAGAAAAATGCACTCAGAATCACTTTTTAAAAGCCTCGCCAAATAATAATTGCTGCTTAAATATACTTTTCAAAGTAATTAGCTAAACACAAACTGCTTCTCACCAAAATGCTTTTAAAAAAAAAAATTCAAAATAAGTTGATTTTTAAAACTTGGCCTAACATGATATAAGTCATATGAACAAACCTCTACACAAAGCCACTTGTCTTGTAGGCTCAGTTGAAACGTTTTTTTAGGATAACGCTTTATACGTCTATTATGTGTATCAACACCTCTAATATGATTCTATTGTCTAACTTCTAATGTCGATTATAGTGATGTATCGTCTAAGATTACTGTTAACACTTCATAATCAAGTTTCAATAGATTTGTTATGTCTAGTCGTTTTTGTTCTCCCACCCCAAGAAAAACTTTTCTGAAATTGAAGTAATTGTTAGTTGCTTCTTAATTGAATTTGGTCCTGCAACAATTTTGTGTTTCCAAATCGATTTGCTTAAAAAGAACTTTTTTTTTGTCGGGTGCCGTCAGCTTGGTGAATGTTTCAACAATTATAAGTTTACAAATTGTTGTCTCTAAAACCTAACAAGAATTTGACGATGAGTGCTTAATTTCCTCACATTACTATTTCTCTCTAATTATTGTTAGTTAACATATTAAATCACTACCAATTACTTTTCATTTTTGGCAACTTGTAGCTTCCGATCTCTTCTCAGCATACAGTTGCCCCTGTTTCCCTTAGCTTCTTGAATGTTGCAAGTTCAAATTAGGAGTCTGACTTATGCAAGTAATAAATTACAAAGAAAGGTTTCTACTCCGCCAAATTCAGTAGCTTTGTTTCTTGAGAATGATTCATAGGGAGTTCAATTTTGTAATGCACTATGTTTTCTTATCACTACATACGCATAAAAATTTACTCGCAGTAGTATTTATACCAAATCATATTAACTTATCATGATTAAATAATTTAATAAGGTAATAGTATATAACTATAGCTAAGTAAAAATAGTGTATGTACATCCACATGTCATATACCTATTGATTTGGTATATGCATCGTACCGATATAAGTCCATAGCTAAGTGAGAAAAATGTACGTGCATGTTACAATCACGTCGCGGAAACACAGGGTTCAAAAAAGTTAATGTCCAAATTTCACCCTTGCAGTAATGTATAATAGGCATTTTACACCTTTCTTAGATGTTAACCTTTTACTAAGTTTTATGAAATTAACTAAAATATAACCCACATATTTTTAAGTAGATATATTAATGTATCACATATTAAGAGAGGTTGTTATGACATAATTTACGCCTCTTTGTCGGAAGCAGTATTTTAAAAGGTGTGGGCGTAAGGCGAAGCGTTTTACATATGCCTCAGCGAGGAGTAAGCCCCGAGGCACGGGGCATAAGCCCCATAGGTATTTAATTTTTAATATTTTATAAAATAATATAATTATAGTAAATATTTATAAATAGGTAAATTGTATATAATTTTTTATATATATATATATATATATATGTGCTACCCCCATAAAAAACTAGTTAAACAATCTATTATACTCTACTTAGAAGCACAAGTAACTTGAGTCGAAAAGAATAAAGTTTTCTACATGAAGGAACAAAAGGATGACTAACCTGCAATTTGAACTTTGAACTTGCTGCTACGAAGGAGAATGTAGTTCTCTTTGTATTTGTAAAAAAAAAATTAAATATTCGTTGCTTTTAGGAGATATTAGCATACTAGCGGACAAGATAAAGAATTGGGAAAGACCATGAATTAGAGCTTCAATCAATAAAAAAGTTCTTGACTTTTAAATTTAATACATTTCAGTTCCTTTTTAAAACTTTTGAGTAATTACCAAGCTGAATTTTGAGAATTTGGGTAATATATGGACTTATTCAACCAATTTTATTTTAATTTGAAAAAGTTTCTGGGGCTTACTCCTCACTAAAAAAACGCGCCTCAAACGTCCGGGCGTATTGCCCCGAACGCTCGGACGTACACCCCGAATTGCTAGGTGTACCTCTTGAGATTTTCGCCCCATACCATCACCTCAGGGCGTTTTTGGTGCGCCTCGCCACAGGGCTTGCCCCGAAAACGCCTTTTAAAACATTGGTCGAAAGTAGTTAGCATTTTACCTATAATTGTTGGTTTTTAGAGAAAGAACCAGAAAATTGGCAACAATTCAACTAAGGTTCTCATTGAGAAAATGTGATTGTAGACCACGAAAAGGTGAAGAAGCGTCTCAAGATCACAAGTTAAACAACAGAATTTGATACGAATATTAGTGGCTAACGGTGGAACTATTTGAACTTTAGTTAAGCTGAAGCGGCGGGGAAAGTAGTTATAAGTTTTTATTCAAATTCTGTAATTCTTTTTTTTTGCATTTTAATTTCTAGCACTTATAAATAGAGCATTATAATTGTAAGTCACACAATTATCATGTTAATAAGAAAATCTGAGTTCATCTCTCTCTCTCTCTCTCTCTCTCTCTCTCTCTCTCTCCCTCTCTATCTCTGTTTTCACTCTCTTCTCCTACTCCTCTTTTCTCTTCTTTTGCTACTGTCTTATTATTAACAGCTGATACTCGACAACTGAGTATCAAATGGTATCAGAGCTCGGTGGATTATGGGACCTCAACGAGCAGTTGATGTGGTAACTGATAGTCAACCATTAGAACTTCACGAACAATACAAAGATCTCGCAGCTCATCAAGTGGATTTACGCACTGAATTGACTCAGAAACACCAAAAGCTAAGGGAGGATCTGGATAAGCGACATGCTGAGCTACTCAGTTGTTGCATTCTCTGAAAAATTCCTTTGATGGAATAAATCTCAGTGAACAATTGAAGGACAATGCATCTACTTCAACTAAAGCTAGGGATAAGTTACTTCAATCAGGTCAAGGTATTTTAAGACCTAATCCTTATTGTATAAACTCTAGTCATGGGCATAACTTGTCGTTTCCTCGATTTAATGGAGAAAATCTAAAAACTTGGTTATATAGGATTGATCAATACTTTGCTGAGGATGAAACTCCTCTCAATCATAGAGTGAGACTAGTTGCTATGAACTTGGATGATGATGCCTTAGTTTGGCATCAGTCCTATTTGAAATGTAGAAATTTACCTACATTACCTGCTTGGGATGAGTATATATCGGAATTAATTGAAACATTTGGTGAGGAATTTGCTGATCCTATGCTAGAACTCAAGCAATTGAGACAAGCTGGTACTGTAGGAAATTTTCAGTTTGCATTTGATAGGTTACTAGCACACTGTAGTCTAATTATTGAGCAAGCCATTTCCTGTTTCCTGGGAGGCTTGAACGAAGAGCTGGTACACCCTATTAAGATGCAGCTAGGAAGAATGTGTATGATAGTCAAGACCTCAAGAGTCATCAGTACCACCAACCTCAACACCCACCTAGATTGACTTCACTTGCTAATTCTACCTCTATTACCCCTAAAACAAGGAGAACTATCTCTTCTGCAGATATGCAAAATAGAAGAGCTCAAGGTTTTTGTTACTTCTGGGATGACAAGTTTTCTCTTGGACATAAATGCACTCTTCCAAAGTAAATGTTTGTCTTGGAATTGGAAGTTCCCGAGGGAGAATTTACTGACAGTGGCAATAGCAATAGTGAGACTGAATCACCAAGTGAAGAGTAGTCATCTCCAGAAGGTGAGCAACTTTTCATCTCTCTGTGTGCTATAACAGGCATCCAAGGTGCTCAAACCATCCATGTCTGGTTATAGTGACAAGAGGCCTATTAAGATTTTATTGGATGGAGGTAGTACTCATAACTTCATTGTCTCAGAATCAGCTAAGAGGTCGGGGTGCTATGTGGTTCCAACCAAGGTGGGATATGTCAGCCTAGGTAACAACACCATGGAAGCCACTTCTGGTGTAGTTAGAAATTTTCAATGAATATTGAAAGGTACATCATATGAATCAAACTTGATTGTATTTCCAGTTGGGAAATATGACTTGGTCCTGGGTGAATTATGGATGAGAACTCTAAGTCCAGTGACTATGGACTATTCTGCACTTACCATGACGTATAACTACTTAGGTAAGTAGCATGGTTTGAAGAGTGTTTCTGATGATTGCAGATTGCCAAGTCCAAAGGCTGTTAATAAGTCCTATGAGGAAGAGGTGCAATTATTCATGCTACATGTCATGGTTGATCCACCACAATCTATTAAGTTGAATGCACTCCACCTTTCCAAATATGAGGCAGTACCATAACCTCTTCATGGTCTTCTCAGCACCTACCTGGCAGTATTTTCTGAACCAACTGCCTTTCCCCCTCAAAGAGGTGTCTTTGATCATAGAATCCCATTGCAACCTAGGTCTAAACCAGTTAACATTAGACCTTATAGGTACTCTTCTATGAACAAGGACATTATAGAGAAGTTAGTGAAGGAAATATTGCAGTAAGGGGTGATCCAATACAGTAACAACCCATTCTCCTCTCCTGTGGTAGTAGTGGGAAAGAAGGATGGTACATGGAGGATGTATGTGGACTATAGAGAACTAAATCAATGCACAGTTAAAGACAAGTTTCCTATTCTAATTATAGATTATCTGCTTGATGAACTATCTTTTATAAAATTAACCTTAGGTCTGGGTATCACCAAATTAAAATGATGAATGAGGATGTTCCTAAGACTGACTTCAAGACTCATATGGGCCACTATGAATACTTGGTCATGCCATTTGGCTTGACAAATGCACCCTCTACATTTCAGTGTTTGATGAACCACATGTGCCAACCTTTCTTGAGGAGGTTTGTGCTGGTCTTTTTTATGACATTTTGGTCTACAGCTTGACTTTAGTAGACCATGTTCAGCATCTACAATAGGTATTTCAGGTTATGGTGCAGCACAAGTTGCTAGCCAAGAGGTCCAAGTGTGTGTTTGATGTCCCTAATATTGAATACTTGGGGCATTTCATCTCTGCTCAAGATGTGTCCAATGATCCTAAAAAGATAGTTGCAGTGCAGCAGTGGCCTACTTCGACTACTGTCAAACAACTGAGAGGCTTTTTGGGATTAGCTGGCTATTATAGAAAGTTTATCAAAGGTTTATGGACTCATCAGCAGACCTTTGACTGAATTGTTAAAGAAGGATAACTTCCACTGGACTGTTTCTGCTGATCAAGCATTTGCTGAGCTCAAGATGGCACTTACTTCTGCACCAGTGTTGGCTCTGCCTAACTACTCCTTGCCCTTTTGTAGTAGAAACTGATGCAAGTTGTACTGGTATTGGTGTTGTCCTAATGCAATCTGATCACCCTATAGCTTTCATTAGTAAGGGTCTTGCCACCTAGACATGTCGCCCTTTCTGTGTATGAAAGAGAACTTTTGACCTTGGTGTTTGTTGTAACCAAGTGGTCTCATTACCTGCTAAGTCGGCATTTTATTGTGAGAACTGATCAGAAGGCTCTAAAGTATCTTTTAGAGTAGAAACTTCACACTGGTTCCCAAATCAGGTGGTTGGCTAAACTCCTTCCCTTTGACTTTGAGGTTCACTAAAAAAGGGAAAGAAAACATTGCTGTTGATTCAGTATCTAGAGTTCAAGGTGCTAAACTCATGTCATTACCCATGAGCTCAGTGCAGGCTGATCTTTGGAAGGAAATCCAGGATAGTTGGTCTGCAGATCCTGAGTTTGCTAACCTTATTGCTTCCCTCCAACAGACTCCGCAGAAATAATTCACTTAGATTAATCAACAGCTTCGAAGGAAAAGCAAACTTTTGGTTGGCAATGATGCTGCTTTAAGGACTAATATCCTCACACTTTGCCACTCCTCTCCTATTGGTGGACATTCAGGAATTGATGTTACTACAAGAAAATCCTCACTTATTTCTACCGAAGGGAATTAGAAGTGATATTGTGAATTTCATTCACAAATGCACTGTATGTCAGAGAAACAAGTATGATACTGCTGCTTCTCCTAGTTTTTTGCAACCCCTTCCTATCTCTGTTCTTCCTTGGATTAACATTACTATGGATTTCATTGGGGGCTTACCAAAGTCTAAAGGCAAATCAGTCATTTGGGTAATCATTGATAGGTTAACCAAACATGCTCACTTTATTGCCTTGTCTCACCCCTACACAGCTTAGTCCTTGGTCCCTATTTTCTTAGATAACATCTTCAAACTTCATGGCTTTCCAGCATCGACCACAAGTGATAGGGATCCCATTTTTATCAGCAACTTTTGGAAAGAGTTCCTTACTGCTTAGGGTGTTACCTTACAAACCTCCAATGCTTATCATTCTCAAACAGATGGACAATCAGAGGTCCTTAATCACTGGTTGGAGACATACCTACGCTGCTTCTGTACTGATTCCCCCCTTTGAACCCTTATATGGATACCCTCATCCTCTTCATCTTCTCTACTTGCCACGTGACTCTGATTCTACTTCCATTGAAGAAATTGCATTGCTTCGAGAAGTCAAACTTCAGCTAGCCAAATTCTATCTTACACGAGCCCAACACAGAATGCAAGCCCATGCTAACTCCCATAGGTCTGATAAATAGTTCAAGGTGGGGACCGAGTCTTTGTCAAGCTCCAACCTTATAGACACTCCACTCTTTCTCCTTTCCCTTACCACAAGCTCACTTCACGATATTATGGACCCTACCCTATTGTTGAAAAGATAGGTGCAGTAGCCTATAAACTCCTTCCTCTGCATCCTACTTTCCATGTGTTTCAGTTGAAATTCTGTTATGAAATCCCTCCTACCATTATTCACCCTCCTGTTGTCAATCTAGTCAACTAGTATTGCCCCTCTCCTGAAGCTATTCTTGATCGCATATTGATTAAAAGAGGTAATAGAGTTGTCGCTCAGTGCTTGATCAAATGGACATGCTTAGATCCATCCTATGCTACCTGGGAATTGGCTTCTGCCTTGAAGGCTCCCTTTCCTTCCTTCACCTTTGAGGACAAGGATGTTGTTCATCCAGGGGTATTGATATGATTAGTAGTGGCTAAGGATGGAACTATTTGAATTTTAGTTGAGCTGAAGTGGCAGGAAAAATAGTTATCAGTTTGTATTCAAATTCTGTAATTCCTTTTGATGCATTTAATTTCCAGTACTTATAAATAGAACATTGTAATTGTAAGTCATACAATTATCATGTTACAAGAAAATCTGAGTTCATCTTTCTCTCTATCTCTGTTTTCACTCTCCTCCTACTCCTCTTTTCTCTTCTTTTGCTACTTTTCTATTACTTAACAGCTGATACTCAACAATTGAGTATCAGAACTCCGTCAAAGATTAAAATAATAATTGGAGGAAAGGCATCAAAAACTCCTTACAGGAGCATCACTTCTTAAAACACGAGTATGTCAACAACAAAAAAATGTTCTAAATAGATGATGAACCACCATGCTAGTAATAAATACTTGAATCAACGTATTAGACCCTGGGATTCTCTTCTAAAGTTAAGAGAAAATCAGTAAATTAGTTCTTTATTCGACTAGGGCCAAGATAACCGACAATGATTAATAAAATTACAACACAAATGGAGCAAAAGTCTGCAGAATGATAATCAAATTTGGTCCAGTTCACGGATGATCTTAGTTCTTTACAGTGGTCACCTGCCTCAGTAGCATCTGGACAACATCGTGGGAGATATTTTCAGCTTCTGTCTTCAAGTGCTGGATCTTTGCAAATGTTTCTTGCTCAAGGCGTTTGACATTAGCACCCGAATCACCGCTAGTCTGTAGACAACACAGATATTAATAAGCATGCTTAATCAAGGGTAAAGTAAGAAAGTTGAATAACCCACTACGTTACCCCCTTCCCGACAGACAACTACTACGCCTCAATCCCAAGCAAGTTGGAATTGACTACAGATAACTCCACTGTCCATCTCTCTCCAGATAAGCTCATCTCAGTTCTCTAAATTAGCTCATTTTTATGGTGTACTTAAATGAGTAATTACACCGACCAAAATCACCAGCTGAAAACAGACTGGAGTAGAAAAGGTAGTCACAGGAGAACACATTCATCATGGGCCCTGATCAAGAATGCAGCCGGGGGGAATGCAAATTAAAGACAGCTTTTGGTCTTATTTCATTTTTTTTTTAAAAAGAAACATGCAAATGGGTTTCTTTCCCAAAACATTTTGTTTCTTATTTACCTGTTCAACCTTCCTCTGAAACTCGGCCTCCGCATAAGCACGAAATTCAGCTATCTCCTTCTCAGCTTCTTCCTTTGCCTGTTTCATTCTAGCCTGTTTTCCTGCACATGATACGAAAGTCACGATATAGAACCTGTTTATACAACTGACCCATTGCAGTCCCAGTGCTTTGAAAGACGATTCCCACAGCTCATACTACAAGATAGACACGGGACAGAAAGTTATAAATTTATGAGCTTTTGTCTGCAACAGTTATGACTCTTTGCATGATATCCAGAAAGCTACCATTATCCAATAACTTAGGCTCCCTCACCCCCTATTTGATCTCCCTCTTGAAAATATCCATCCACGACAAGAAAAGCGTGATTTTGCATCTTCCTAGACATGTCCTATTTATGAATTAAATCCCCTTTTGGACATACAGATGCATATTGAGCAGTTATGTAGCAGTTGAATCAGAAATACTATGTATCATGTTGAGAAAGGGAGTGTACATAAAACCGTGAAGGAAGAGTGGTGTATTGGTAGGAAAATACATTCGGAGTACATTTTACTTATTCCGTGCACATCACATATGACAATCATCCACCTTGACTTATATTGGAAGGGAGCTGGTTAAGAGTGAAAACAAACCCTCAATAAGCACCCCACACTAAGAATGCAACTAGTGTCTGCTGAGTGATAGGTTCAGAAAGTGTGATACTATAACTAAAACGTGATCTTAAGGGATCTACCATGCACACATACGCAGGAAGGAAATAAGCTGAATTGCATATAGAAGTTATTATGTGGAAGGAGGAAATTATAACAATGGCCCGTTGACTTGAAATAGCACATGTATGTTGCCAAATAACTAGGTCTCCTGGTTGCTGCACTACAGTTAGTGAAACTAACAGAAATCCAATTTTAAAAAAGAATCAGAAAACTGGCGTCCTAAAAAAAGGGAAATCAATTACCACTCCTGGCAGCATTGACAATGTGTTGAGCTTCTTGCTCTGCACCTAAAAGGAGTTGAATTCCGTTCTGGCTGCCTCTGTTGGATTCCATACTCGTCTGATATAGTTAAGGAACTATAATAAGGAGGAAAATATGTGTCTTGAAAATATGGATAATATATGAGGAACACAATTACCAACTATTCAGCAGAAATGTGAGCATGCTGTGAAACTATATGGTAAAAGGAACAGCCATGACGTCTTTTTTTGCAAAACTTTCATAGCATTTGTCAAGACCAAAATTAGAAGTATTACATGTGAAAAGAAAAACCACAAGTAGCTCATTTACAGCATGATTAAATCTAAGGACCAGATTCGTACTAGGATCTTTTTCTCGTGTGTAGTCCAGGTTGTACATTTATAGGACGAACTTCGAACTATCCAACATTTAGGCTACACGGAGATGGATCATAAGTGGGGCAGGGAAAACACATGTATTTCACATGTTAACATAGTAACACACTTTAATTACTAATTCTATGCCAGCAAAAAATTGGGATGTCCCTGCAATAGCTTTGGTGGTCATTCCAATTTCAGCTATCCTATAGTTTATTGCCTCATTTGTTTTTTTTTTAATATTAAGACGTCTGAATCTGAATACACATCTGAATATCAAGCTGCGTATTAAGATTAAGACATCTGAACTTGAATACACATCTGAATATTAAGATGTATAATAAGATCTGAATACTAAATGATTAAGACTGTTTGATGTTTAACATCTGAATGTATAAAATTTATCTTTATTTAAAAATTAATAAACATAAAATTCAAATAAAATACTAATTAATCTAATATTTTATCAATAAAATATATAGTTATTAAAAATATGGTAGTTGCTGTGGTGATGGCTAACGATGGTGCTTGTGAATGCCGACTAGAGACGGTGATTGGTGGTAGTTTTGGTTGCTGGTGGTGGTTCAGGGTAATAGCTAGTAGTGATTGGTAGCGATGGCAATTATACTTGAGGATGGTAGTGGTGGATGATGATAGAGTGATAGTTGTGATTGAGGAAGGTGGTGGTGGGTGGTTGTAGTTTATAATGATAGGCAGTGCTGACAATGATTGTTGATGGTGATGGGTTTAGTTGTGAAAGTTGAAGTAGATGAATATTGGTTATTGTTGAGAATGATGGTGGTGGAAGTGGTGGGGATAGTGGACACTGGTAGTCGATAATGGTGAGGGCTATGATTGAGGATGATGGTGGTGGGTGTGGTGGTTGAGTATGGTAATGGTGGGTGGCATGGTGGTAGTTGATAATGGTAGGCGGTGGCGGCATTTAATAATAAATATAGATGATAGCATCTTAATGAAATTAAGTCTCTACTATAGATCTTAATCATACAGACCTATTCAGACCCATTAAGTGGTTGTAAAGTAAAAAACAAACACGCTTAATGATTAAGATCTGAATAATTAAGATTCAGACTTTAAAAACAAAACGCACGTAATATCTTAAATCTGAATGATTAAGATTCAGACCTCCATTAAATAGAAACAGATGAGGTACAGTTCCCAATCTACTGCAATAGCCTGGTCTAGAATGAAAAGAATCCTAGGTCAAATACTTATGAGCTCCTAATGTGGTAAAATTTTGAAGTAACGAATGCCGTACGGTCAGCTTTGAGCTGATGGAGGAAAAAGACTCTTGGCTCAATGGTAATAAGCAAGGTATTCCTACAACTTTTTAAATGGCCCAACTAAATGGAAACCCTGCCCATGAAATTTAACTCCTCTCTTGTGATTCGACTAAACAAACTACAATAAATCCAATAATCTTTACAATCAAATATTAAACCTACTTAGCAAAAGAAGGAAGAACTAGAGCATTAGCAATTAACTTGGGAAAGAATCAGAAAACCACATGTAACTGCGAACTGTCAACCATCCCCCACTTCTTCCCAATCCCAAACTCAAAAAAAGGATATCTCATACAAGCTACACCTCCTAGAATCTAGAAGCATAGCTATGTGTATCGACAGGGGGTTCAATTGAATCTCCTTCATCATAAAGTTATAATGTTCATATAGGGCAAAACCAACTTTTTTTGTCTATATCAAATTGCTGAATCCCCTAGATAGCCAAGTGTCACTTATTGTGCAAATTTACATTTTTTTGAATCCCCTTGTTAGAATTTCTGACTCTGTCACTACTAAAATCACTCTATAGAAATAATAGATCCATCAATAAACAAATATATCATTGTCAACAAGTCAAACAGATAAAGCATAAGCATTTTCCAGAAGCAAGTCATCAATCACCTCAATTCAAAATTAGTTATAATTAACTACATGAATCCTCTGCATCCATACCGCTTTCATCACAATTTGTATATTTACAGCCGGTCAACCAACTTCAAACCTTCTAACTCATTATGATTTGCGAATCTCACATAGACCGAGTTATTTTGTAGAAACAAATAGTTGACTATGTAAACTAAAGCGGAGTAAAATTCGAAGGAAGCATAGATCAAAGCACGGGAAGCAATCATCCGATCCAGATCTAATCTATTGAAGCTGAAATTGGCAGGTTGCAAATCAAAATACACACACACACACACACAGAAGATGAGGAGTTAATGTAAGAAGAGAGAGAAGTACCTGTAAAAAGAAACTGAGTTTAGGAATCGGTGGAGCGGAAGTCGAATTTGCCTTTGTTTGGTTCTTTGCAGAAAGAGTTTAGACTACGAAGTAGAAGATTTACGGAGAGGATATAAAGTTATAAACTGTCATGTACCCTTTTCTATTTTCTTGTGCTAAAATTTGAAATTGCTGGGTGAAAATATAGTTACAAATTAAAAAATAGAAATAAAAAGTAACAATTTTTCATGCTGAAATACATATATCATACAAGCCTTTTCTTTTAGTACATTAGAAAATAGTAAAAGGTATTGAAATCTTTCATAAGCTACCTTGCTAAAATCTGCTAGGAGCAACAACTCTATTTCCTTGAGCGACTCTTGCCATGCTAGCAAGTTTTCTGATACAACAACCTTACAGCATCATGTCATTTGAACAAAATTCTATTAAAAAGAACATCTTCTCTCAATAAAATAAAACTGTCCTTTTTTTTAGTAAATAAGTTGGAGATTTATTTTTACGATTTCCATTTTTTTTTATTACATAACCTTGATTTTACATGCACACTAATATTTTTCGTACACCACACATGGAAGAAAGGCTTTTATTTATAGGTGTTGGATTTCTTTTATGTTGTAAACAAGATGGTAGTATGGTAATAAACATGTGTTAATAGGAGCCGTGGTTTATTTAGCCAGAAATAATTAGGTGGATAATAAATAAGTGATTAAAAGAAACTTTAGATCATGGCAGCACATGAATTAGTGGTTATAACACTTTCTAGTTTTTACAACCACTAAGAAGGATGAAAGATTACACTTTAATATTAATTTTTTTTTTAAATGTATATCTCTAACAGAAGTTCTATGCGAGCCAAAGACTATTTTGATAGTTAATTTGCTGCGCATCGCGCGGTTAGACATCAATGCATTCATAAACTGATTTGCCTTATAAATTTCATTGAGATAAAAGTCATAAATATTATGTTGAGAAAGAGGCAAACTTGAAAATAGAAAAAATAAAGAAGAAAAACTCTTGAATACGAAAATAAAAATTACAGGATCACAAAGATCCAAAAGGCTACACTATAACAATAATAGAGTTACAGTAGTTTTCCAAATTAGCTATATGAATAGCAAACACGTCGCAACATGAGCAATAACAAATCAATTGAAGAAAGAAGAGAAATCACAAAAGATAGAGCTACTATTCAAGGTTCGAAATCAGATGCTACTAGCCCCCAAATCCGATCCCCATCACTCAAATAAAAAGTCAAGATGTTACAAACACTCAGTCGAAATTTCAGCTTGGTCCAACAGTGAACGAATCGGAAAATGTAATTTGAAGCTTGCTGATCGGAATAAAATCTGCAGTAAAACGAATCATTTTTCATCTCTATTGAAGGATGCTCTCTCAAAAAATACTCTTATGTGCTAAAGTCTATAATAATCTAAAATTATTTTTTTGTGACATTAACTATTAAATTAAATATGTCAAGATTTGGAAGAAATCGTCCTTTACTTTATAAAATTAATGATAAAAGATTGTTACATTTTTCCTTTTTCCCTCTTTCCAAACAAGGAGTTGTGTAATCTATGTACATCCAAACAAAACCTTATCGACACTTTGTCAAATTCCCCCAATAGCTATAAGGCTAAAAAAAAATTTAAAGAACCTAACCCTAACGACACCGTATTCCTAATTGTGCCTCGCCGATTCTCAACTCCACCTCCGTCGAGTCTTCTCCGGCGATCTTCTTCTCCGTTAACCCTTCATCTCTCTCTTTGTCACACTCTCTCTCTCTCTCTCTCTCTCTCTCTCTCTCTACACACACGCGCAGAGAGAGACACACATACATTCATTGCCCATTGCCTTGGCTTGCTGGTTTAACTGGTACATTCTCTCTCTGTCTCTCTCTCTCTCTCTCTCTCTCTCTATATATATATATATATATATATAGTATAGTATAGTGTATTGTATAATACACTATACTATACACTTAGTATGTGCAATATATATATAGTTTAGTGTATTATATAATATATATATATATAAATATATATATATATATATATATATATATATAAATATATATANTATATATATATATATATATATATATATATATATATATATATATATATATATATATATATATATATATATATATATACGTGTGTGTGTGTGTGTGTGTTTTGTGCTTTAAAAATTGTTACTTTTTCTCTTTGCCAATATGGTTTCTACCCTGTCGTAAAGTTAAGTTTTTCCTTTTTCTTTTATGTTGATCTTTTGGGCTTTTACCTAGTCATTTCAGGGACTGGGATTAGATTAAATTTGGTAATTTGTAAGTTCTTTTTTTACATTTTTTCTTCATTCGGACTAGAGGTAATTTGTAATATATCTAGTGATTCATATAATTGGCTCCAACTATTTAGGGACTGAGCAGTAGTTGATTGATTGATTGGTAGTTGTCATATTTCGTATGGTTTATCCTAATTGTTTAGGACCGACGCATAGATGATTGATTGATTGATCAAAAGTTATTGAGGGCATTAGCAGTTTGATGTTTGCAAACAGTAGCAGAGCCATGATTTTTGGGTGTCAAAATTTGGAGAAGTAAGTATACGAAGAAGTTGAGGGAATTCAACACATAGTATATACACACCCCTTGGAGCTATGTGGCCCCCCCACTGCTTGCAACATTGTATTGAAGTCATGATATCAGCAAAAACATATGTAAAGGATGGCAGTTTCAATCATTAGAAAATAGTTACAGCGTCATTTAGTATGTATTTGTGTTAGACTTCTGATAGAAAACAAAGTCTTGTTTAAGTGCAAACAGTGTAGCTCTGCATTGACATTTTGCACTATTAACTCCAAGATTAACCAGTGAACACACCGTTAGAGAATCAAGTAGGAAAGTGTTAGTAAAAGCTTGATTTTCAAGTATGAATATGAATAAAGTAACTTTACCGTTATTTACAATTCTTGTGAAAACAGCGAAGAACAGAATACAGTGGAAGCAAAGTGTACATAAGATGATATTAACCAGTGGGGATTAAGGCTCTTACATTAGGTCTAGTGTTTAACACGTGTTTTTTTAGTTATATTAGTGACTGTTTGACACTATAGGATAGATGTGAGATTTAGATAATCCCTAATTTAAGAGAAATCCTAGTTTGTCCTTAAAGACAAATTTTGAGTAGTGAATGAGACGGACCCAAGTGGAGTGGAGTGGATATAGAGAAGTCACATAGCGACTGCAACTAGTTTTGAGTTGAGGCATAGTTGTCGTATTGTCATTGTAACATAACAGTTCTCTGGACAATGTCCTCGCTAGTCACCTTTAAATCCTACAGTTATTTGGAATTTCCTTATCCATAGGTATCTTCCCGCAAAAACCACTAGCAGGAATGATTTTGTAAACAAAAGAAGATAGGTTAACTTCGTAATAAGAGTTTATATAATTCTTTGCTATAATGTGAGATCAATAATCTTCTTTTATTTTCTGGTAAGCAACTTCAGTTTTACATTTTTCCTTGACTTACATAATTCCAAAATGGAAATCGGGAAGTATTCAAAACTTTGTTTTATTTCAATACTCACATTCCTTGTTAGTTAGGAATTTAGTTAATAATCCTAGTGATTGGCAACAAGAGGATGGTAATCCCTATCTCCTTAATCAGGACTCATGAAGTTCCAATCATTTCTAGGTACTTTTTTAAGCAGTTAGGTCTCTGACTGAAGAATTGGAAAGTTCAAATAAACATAATCTGCTTTTTGGAGTCCGTCATAAGATAATTTCTCACCGAACAGGAATTAGCACCTTCTTGGTGCAATAAATTGAAAATACTTACATATATTTACAAAACATATCACATTTCTCATGAACAATGGGAAACCTTAATAATTTATTATTTCTACATCCGATTGAAGTTGATATTTCACAATAAAAAAACAAGGAACTGGTAATTTTAGTGGGAAAAAAGCAGGACCTAGTTTTTACTTTACATTTTATTTTAAGGTAAATAATGTTGTATATGCTATTTAAGTTTGCTCAGGACTTCAAGGCCAGGGCCGGCTGGAGCCTAAGGCCACTAAGGCAATGGCCGTAGGCCCCCAAAATCTATTTTATATATATATATATATATATATATAATAATTATGCACTGATGATAGAATTTTTAAATCATTTGGTTAAAATAGTTATGTCTAAAAGTTTTACACATCTTAAATTGTAGTTATTAGTTGTTTCCCGTCTTTAATTCGTCCCAACTTAAACCGATCTTTAATTCGTCCCAACTTAAACCGATCTTCTTACAATGTTTGTTTAAAACAGTTTTTCTTAATTCTTTGAGTGCTTTCGTAGACATTTTTCAAGCTACTTTGGTAAGTAACTATTAAAATACGCCATTAACATTGAATGACTCTTGAAACATAGTAGTTACTACAGTATTATTTGTTTCAACTTATATTTAGAATTAAAAAGTGCTAAGAGAAACTGTACTAGTAGAAGAATACTCTAATTGGCAAACTCAATCGGGTAAAAAGTGTTAATTCAATTACCATTAACAATTTCTATATCAGTTGCCTCGGTTGAAAAAAATTTTCAACACTAAATCAATAAAGTTCAATATGATAACACAAGAGAGATTAAACAAATTGGTTAGACATTGGCAATAATTAAAACCGATTATAACTTTTTTAGATTTCGATAAATTATAAGAGAAAAAAAAATTACAAAAATTTAAGGCCTCCCTTTTTGTTTTCGCCTTAGGCCCCATATTATGTCGAGTCGCCCCTGTTCAAGGCTAAGGTGTTTGAGATGAAGAACGGTTTGATTCCTGCCACTGGGTCGGTCATCTGTATAAATGTACATTGGTTACTTGTCTCACCACTTATGATGTTGATTCATGCTTGTTTAACTTGTGAAGTAGTTTCTTGTGTAGTCTAGCTTTTGATGCATCCTTAGCTGGTCTTACAAGATTTAGATTCTGCGTTCTTTCAAGGTTTCTAACAGCTCTAACCATGGTTTGGAAAAGGAGAATAGGGGCTTCTTTTCCATCTTCCTATCCTATTTTATTTATTTATTTATATGCCCGTTTTAGACTTACCATCACTAGTTTCTGTTCAAGAACAACAACGACCTAGTAAAATCCCACTAGTGGAGTTTGAGGAGGGTAGTGTGTATGCAAACTTTACCCCTACCCCGAGGGAATAGAGAGGCTGTTTCCGAAAAATCCTTGGCTCACGAAAATCCCACTAGTTTCTGTTCAAATGCTTCCTAAATATAAAGCTTCTGTCCCTTAGTTTCAAACAATGTAGTTAAGGTGCATTACAAATTTTAATGAAAACCTTAATTTTGTTCTTCCTTAATAGTAATGTTAAGTTTGTCTTGTTTCAGAGATATGTCATAAGCAGTGATGGTGGACTACTATGCAACTAATCCCGGACCTATTGATGATGCTGTGTTGTATGATCAAGATAAACATGTATCATCTGCTATTTGGGAAGGGCAGGTATTCACTAAGATAAACTTCCTCCTTTTTTTTTTTATTTTAGAAATTGATACATGATTGTAAAACAGTGACCCAGACAAGAATTAAATAACTTGTTCTGACTGTTGACAGGAGCGTAGTGCTCTTAGGTGCCATGAACACACATCAAAGCTCGATCAGTGGATGCTCATAGAGAAACAGATTGAGTTGGTTAAGAAGGCTGGGTTTGGCTATTTAAGAATGATACCGGCAATTAGTTTGGATAACCCACTCATTTCTGCTCTAGTTGAGAGATGGAGGAGAGAAACTAACACATTCCATTTCACTGTTGGGGAAATGACTGTGACCCTTGAGGATGTCGCCTACTTGCTTGGGTTACCAGTTGATGGTGAAGCTGTTATAGGTGTGACATATACTTCATGTGAAGCAGTCTGTATCAGGTTGTTGGGGAAAGCACCTGACTCGGGATATACGAGTGGTGGGATGGTGAAGCTTAGTTGGTTGAAAGAGACCTTCTCTCAGTGTCCTGAGGATGCTTCCATGGAGGATATTGAGCGTCATACACGTGCTTATCTTCTTTACCTTGTCGGTAGCACAATTTTTTCAACTACCACTGGCAATAAAGTACCAGTCATGTACCTTCCATTGTTTGAAAATTTTGATGAAGCTGGCAAGTATGCTTGGGGTGCTGCAGCCTTATCCTTCTTGTACAGAGCGCTTGGGAATGCTTCCCTCAGGTCTCAAAGCACAATTAGTGGTTGTTTGACACTGTTACAGGTATGATGAGGCTAGGAATTTTTTGCCTTTGTAAGGTTTCCTCCTAGACACAACTGACCTGGCTGTGTCATGCTTTGATAAGTAATTAGAAAATGTAGCTCACCTTTATATTAAATCTTCCTGTGATTAGTTTTTCCTCTCTTGTAGTGCTGGAGTTACTACCACCTCAATGTTGGTCGGCCAAAGCTTAATCATGATCCAATCCATGAATGTTTCCCATTTGTACTTAGGTGGAAAGGTAAACAAAGCAGTCCAACATCAAACCGTGATGTGGCATTCTACCGAAAAGCATTGGACTCTATGAAGCCATCTGACGTAAGTTAGTTTTCAGAACTTGCTTATGTGACTTGAATCATTTACCTCTGGGAGAGCTTAAGAAAATGGAACAATTCTGTGCTTTCGTCCAGGTTGACTGGTGTCCTTACTCAAACATTAGTCACACTGTCATACCAGAACATATATTACGCAGCCTCATTCTCGGGAGATCAAAGACCATGTTGATATGTTATGACAAGGCTGAAAGGCACCTTCCGGATCGTTGCCTAAGGCAGTTTGGCATGCATCAGACAGTCCCTGAAGAGGTACAAAAGTGGGAAAGGAAGAGCCGGGGAGTTGATGGTGGTGTAGATCTCTCGACAAAAATGGAGTCAGAGCTTAATGAATGGTCGAATCGCCATCTCTACATTGTGGAGGCAGAGGAAGATGTGGAGGAAAGTGAATACATGCAGTGGTATTTGAGAATTACAAGGAAGTTGGTGGGGAGACCTGTGCCTATCTCATCTGAGTTTCAAAGAATGGTAAACTATTTTAGAAAATTTCAATTTCTGTTATCCACATCCTCTCTTACCTCCTTACTCCGTAGTGCACCTCCAATTTTTCATTAGAGTCTGTTTTTTCGTCGTTGCAGAATGCTGCACTGAGGGAGATTGCCCTTATAGCAGACACCCTTTCAACTCATGGGATGGATGATCAACAGTTACAATCTGTCACAAGAATCCGATATATTACTTATGAATGCTTGAGGGATCAGATTGCAAGTACAGTAGTTGTTGCAACAAACTCACAGAGTGAAGTTGGAAAGAGAGTACGTGGAAAGGAGAGAGTAAGAAGGAAGGGGATGGGCAAACGTAAGCGGAAAGAAGAGATAGAGCAATATTATGCAGCAGGGATACCTGTGCAATCTCGGTTGCCTGCTGCAACTTTTGATGCAGATGACTCTCACCTATATCACATGGGCAGTGATGATTTATGTATTACAGTAAGTGAGGATGATCACGGCCGGATATCTCATGTGGCTCACAGTGTCGATGATTTGGAGCTTTGTGAAGATGCTAATGGACTTGATGAATCACACTTCCATCATCTAGCTGAAGAAGATGGCCGGCTCTCCAGTGAAGTAGCAGAAGATAAGCCTCATGCTTCAATTGATGTTGTTCCCCAGGTCTCCCATGAAACTAGAGAGGACATTGCCCAACAAAATGATTACGGGGTTCTTGTTTAGACCAGTAAAGATATTTTTATTCTGTAAGGGATGATATTCTTTCTAAGATTTATAACTGTTGGTGCTTGACTAATATTTTGCTCATTTTGGTATTATTTCGTTGCATTATATGGTCCTATTCATGGGCAGTCACTGATCTTCAGTCTTCCTGTGAACTTAGGAAATCCAAGCTTAGGCTTGTTGTAATTAGTTAGTAGAGACCTTTTTGGCTTGCTCGATTTTCCTTTCGTTTGGCTGTCCTTCTGCCATCCTTTACTGATTAAGGAGAAGAATTATGCAGACTCTGAATGCATAAACATGTACTTGTGAATGGTAATATTACGTCCTTAGCTTCTTCAACCTTTATTTATACCTGCATCCTGCAGTCGCACTACCTGCTCGTACCAAGTTTGTATTTGTGGGTTGATTTCAACTTCTACTCTTTGTTTTTCTTTTTCTAATGGAAGAATTAAACCGTGCTTTGTGGGTTGATTTCAACTTCTACTCTTCGTTTTTCTTTTTCTAATGGAAGGATTAAACCGTGCTTTTACCAAGTTTATATTTGTGGGTGGATTTCCTAGATGGCAAAACTAACCAAACATATTTGACCCGTGCAATCCGCCCAAGCTTTAATGGGTTTGGGCCGGAACAATTTTAAAGATGGGCTGTTTTGGACTAGTCCAAGTTAACCCATCAAAAATCATGAGTTTTTTACACACTTAATCCTTTTTTAACTATTATTTTTAAAAATAGCATCATTTATTGTTTATTTCATAAAGAGCACTTTTTTTTTATTATTAGCACATTATAAAAATTAAGCTCACATTTAATAAGTTAACTGACTCACTAATCAGAGGAAGTACTTTTTTTGTCTATCTCCATTCTCCCTTTCCAACATTCATCTTCTTCACTCCATTTTTGAAAATCTGATGCATATGTGAATGCCACATAAATTCAAAATGTATTGATTTATACGTTTTTTTATACTTTGTCATCAAGTATCACTTTAATTCAAAAAGTTTTTATGTATATAATTTTTGTATATTTATTTGTGAAGTGCCATCTTATTTTAAGATGTATTTTTAATGTATATTTCAAATATATTTTATATGTCAAGTGCCATTTTAATTCAGGATGTATTTTTTATGTATATTTTTTTGTATATTTATATGCCATCTTAGTTAAATTTGAGATACTTTTTTTATGTATATTTCACATGTCTAAGTGTCATCTTAATTGAAGTTGTATTTTTTTGTACATTTTTGTATATTTTATATGTGTTAATTAAATGTATATTCTTTATATATACGTTTTGTATATATTAACATATATTATTATCGAAGTAAGATCTTTATGTTAAGAAAGGAAGAAAAGAAAGAGAAAAACTTAAGAAAGATAATTAAAAAGAAAATGAATGGAACAAATTTAGAAAATATATTGGCTTCGGCAGAAAACAAAATCAAGAAGATGAAGAAAAAGAAGGAAAGCTAATAGATAAAGAGGGGGAAAAAAAAAAAGGCATGATTTTTGAGCAAAGTATTATTGACTTTCCATTCAAATTGCTTATGTTTAGGGATTAATAATTAATATTCCTAAATTAGTGAAACTGTGTGCTACAAATATAAATATTTTCCTGCCACAGCTGTAATATTGGGTTTCATGCTAAGAATTTGTTATATCTCTTTTAAACTGTGACAGTTATGTAAAGTTCCCAAAAATCATCAGCCCAAATGTACCCACGATGATGCCCAAACTTGACATATGGAAATGCTCAATCTTAAAGTTCTACTTTGACCCATGTTCTGGAAAATATTTTCTAATTTTTCCATGTTTGGTTGGTTTATTTGTTTGAAAATATTTTCTTTATGAATTCGTTTTACTCCAATTGGTGAAAAATATTTTCCGTATCAAGAGAAGGGAAAATATTTTTCAGAATATTTTTTCAACCTTCCCCATCTCCACCAATCCCCTCCACCTAACCGACCACCCCTACCCCCACCCCCAACCCCACCTCACCCCTACTCTCACCCACGCACCACCTAAACCCACCCGTCCTTACCCCTACCCCTGACCCCTCCACCCTAAATATATGAATATATTATTTAGAGTACTTTCTTTTCATGATTAAAGTATTTTCTTTCATATCGACGAATGAGTATTTTTTCTATCATGACACAGAAAAAGTATTTTTTTTATTTCAATAAAATAAGTACTTTCTTTTCATGATGTCGAATGATTTATTTAACTAACAGTTATTGACAAAAATAATCATCAAACATGAAAAAATCTAAAAATAAAGAGAAACACTTTATCAAAATAGAAAAAATAACAAATAAAATTTATATCAATAAAATAAAGGACGATACTGAGCTATTTTTTAGGTATCACAATAAAATAAAAGAAAGTATTGATTTTATTGAAATGAAAGAAAATACTTTTTCTAAATCATGAAAGAGAATATTCTTTTTGTTGAAGTAAAAGAAAATACTTTTTCTACAACAGAAAAAGAAAATACTCATTTTCTGAAAAATAATTTATTTTTTCTACATCATGAAAATAAAGTACTCTTCTTGTGACAGAAGAAAATACTTTTTCTACAACATGAAAAGAAAGTACTCATATATAAACAATAAAATACTTTTTGTACATCATAAAAAGAAATGTTACACCCCATATTTTCGTACGTAAGAGTACGTCATAAGACAATTATGTAAACTCAGAAATTAGATCATTTTTGAAAGTACATAAAGTAAGTTAATCATGTTACCTTGGAGGTTACAAATCTTTAAAATCATGAATAACAAGTACCAAGAGGGTTCGAAAGCTTATAAGCTAAACAAATTGAAGAAAATAAGTTTCGTCGAAAGTCGATAAGTTTGGAATATTATAACATGTACTTTGGGGTGAGACTAGGGTTCTTAATATGATAAAGAGGTTATGTTGTGAGTTATTTTAGTCGTATGATAGTCGTGTTTTACGTTTTGAAGTCAAGCGAGTTGTGGAACAAAAGTTGGCAAAGGTCATCACAAGTTACGTTCATAATGTGCTGAAAATTAGGTCAAGTGTAGCAGAGCTTTTCTCCTAATATACTTGGAATTACAGGATGTCCCACATATCAAATTGAAGATCTATGGGTCTAGTTTCTAACTCATTAAACCGTTAATCGATAAGACATAAGAGAAGAGAGATATTTATGTTTTCGCGAGACTGCTCCCAATGGGACCCACTTAAGCGGTGGTCGACCTACTTCATTTTAAAACGATTTAGACAACCTTTATTTCCCATTTTTCGACCCAAACTCGTCCCTACACTCCTCTTAACCCTCCTAAACAGATACCATAAGGGTTTGAAGTGATTACACCATATTTTAACATCAAAAGTTAGTTGTAGTGAAGAACAACACCTCTCTGAGGTTGTGTTGTCATTGAGGATAATTGTGGGCTGTGTTTGACCGAAATTTCAAGTTGTTGATACTGGCTAAGGCGATTATAATAGCCTAATAATTGTGATTAATCTTGCTTTATGTTTGTTAAGTTGTTAGGATGATAAACTATAAGATAATACTCAGATTAGCTTGAGATGTTGTTCTCGATGGATTGATTTGAAAGTTGCTCGTATGCATTTATGTGGCTGGAAATTATGAAAAATAAGTTTTTTATGATATTGTTAGTATGATTATGTTGGTTTACATGTCAATCTTGCTGAGGAAGTTGGTAATTAGAAAAGAAATGGCTATAAAGCACTTGGAAGTTATCCGCAGTGATATTATCTTGTGTTAGGCTATTTCGGATAACTTTGAAATTGAGTACAAGGTTGGAAATAATTTAATAGGTATTAGTTATTATATTGGATATATTAATAATTTCAAGAACGAATGATAATGGGGTTGAAGGGTGCTAAAGGAATTCAATCCGAGCTTGTCGCTTGTCATGATATGTTGATGACTTGTTAATGAAATATTTTGTACCCTATTGTTGATGTTATTTTTATTGTATTGCTCTAGTTGTTGTTGTTGGTATATAGTATTGGAGTAGGCCCTTGTTACAGGGGAGATGCTGCTAAAATTTACATAAACGAGCTACTAGTTTAAGTTGCGTACTTAGGCTTTACTCAGCACTAGTTTTGAATCTCCTTATGCTATGGTAGATTGAGTTGAGTTATTTGAAGAATTTCTTGGAAGGCATTAAGAACTCAACGGAGTTAAGGTATGTTAAGTCTATCTCTTCTTTCCTTTTGGCATGATCCATATGATACAAACGAAACGAGCAAACACGCAACTTTCGCAAATGACTCTATTCTTAGAAGTACTAGGGGTGACTATGCTCTTGATTTCCCATGTGTCCTATTCTTATATCATCTTTTCATGGGTCTCAGAAAATTCGTAAGTTGATAAAGTTTATTTCATAATATTAACGGAAGGCATATTGATCTTATGACGTTCCGAGATATCTTATTAACTTACTTCTTATGTATTGCATTCATTTATACATGTACATTGACCCATGACTAGATGGTATTATATAAATGTATATTATATGTATATGGGGTATGGGAAAAGGTTATGGCGTTATATACGCACCACCACCTGATCAGCCGGTATATGTTGATGATTTCGCCCACAGAGGCCGAGATGATATGATAGGATGCTCATAGAGGCATGATGATGTTATGTACGCATATACCTATGCATGATATGACATTTATGCGCATATGCATGACATTATAAATTTTTCATAATTCACATAGCTATTCAGACTTACAAGTTGAGTACTTTACTCCATGTTTCCTTCATGTCTTTAATATACTACTTTTCATGCCTTACATACTCGGTACTTTATTTGTACTGATGTCCCTTTTGTCTGGGTATGTAGCGTTTCATATCCTACATGTCCCAAATAGACAAGTTGACAGTCCTCCTAATAGGCTATCAGCTCAGCGGAAGGTGTTGGTGCACTCCACTTGCTCCGGAGTTGCCTATTTGGTCAATATGCTATGGACATGTAATGATTAGTATGGCGGGGTCCTGTCCCGACCTTTAGGACGTTTATGTACTCTTAGAGACTTATAGACAGAGGTCATGTATATGGATACTATTCTTAGAAATACTAGGGGTGCCTATGCTCTTGATTTCCCATGTGTCCTATTATTATATCGTCTTTTCATGGGTCTCAGAAAATACGTAAGTTGATAAAGTTTATTCCATAATATTAACCGAAGGCATATTGATCTTATGACATCTAGAGAGATCTTATTGACTTACTTCTTATGCATTGCATTCATTTATACATGTACATTGACCCATGACTAGATGGTGTTATATACACGTATGTTATATGTAGATGGGGTATGGGAAAAGGTTATGGCGTTATATACGCACCACCACCTGATTTGCTGGTATACGTTGATGATTTCGCCCACAGAGGCCGGATGATATGATGGGATGCCCTCAGAGGCTTGATGATTTTATCCTATGCATGATATGAAATTTATACGCATATTCATGACATTATAAATGTTTCATGATTCACATAGCTATTCAGACTTACAGGTTGAGTTATTTACTCCATGTTTCTTTCGTGTCTTTTATATACTGCTTTTCATGCCTTATATACTCGGTTCTTTATTTGTACTAACGTCCCTTTTATCTGGGGATACTGCATTTCATACTCGCAGGTCCCGATAGACAGGTTGACAGTCCTAATAGGTTATTAGCTCAGCGGAAGGTGTTGGTGCACTCCACTTGCTCCAGAATTTCCTATTTGGTCAGTATGATTTGGACATATAATGATTGGTATGGCAGAGTCCTATACCGACCTATAGGACGTTTACGTACTCTTAGAGGCTTGTAGACAGAGGTCATGTATATGGATACTCGTATGGCCTTATCGACCTATGGTTTGAGTGTACAAATGATCGTGTCTGTCTTATAGGCCCGTGTGTCACATGTATAAGTTTGTATATCATGGTTGGGTCGTCCTATGTCGGGTATTCCATTATATTTTATTATGGTTATCTAATGATGACCCTTCTGCTCCACTTACCCATGATGGTGTGATAGAAAAGATATGTTACTTTGGTACTCGGTTGAGTAAGGCACGGGGTGCCCGTCGCTGCCCTGCGGTTTGGGTTGTGAAAAACTTTGTATCAGAGCAGTTCTGTCCTAGGGGGTCTACAAGCCGTGTCTAGTAAAGCCCTGTTTATAGATGTGTTGTGCGCCACATTATATAAATAGGAAGCCACAAGGCATTTAGGAGTATGTTACCCTTCTTTCAAATCTAAATCGTGCTATAGAGCTGAGTCATAAGAGTTTGAGCTAGAACTTATGTTTGCTAATGACATAGAGATATTTGCAATTAGAAAGATTACAGCTAGCCAAAGGGTTGATGCAGCAAATAGTAAGGACACTAGTAGAGTGAGAGTTCTTGACGACATGGCCCAGTTTGAGGCCCTATCAGATCGTGCGTACCCAATGTGCAAATTCCTGCTTAAGACCTTAGGATGGGAATATCTAACACGCCCCGCGAATAGCAGGCCATGGGAATATCAGAAGGTAAAAGTATATGTTTCAACAAGTAATAGAAACAAGGTGAAGGAGGGTATGAGATACCCAGTTAGTGAAGATTATCAGTATTTACAATTCAGGCAAAGAAATATAAGCATTATGAGTTACCTTCAACAGTAACAAAGGTATGTACAATTTACCACACCCATCTCAGTTATGCCCTATGGGAGATAATAGATATAGTTTAAGAGAAAGATGGGATATCAGGATCTAGCTGGGGTTAAAGTAACCCAAAATTGTAGATGGATTGTTAGCTAGTTGACATTTTCGGAGGATATTGCAGACGTGGTAATAGTTCTACTTGTGAGACACCCAGATGGTGCATTCTAGAATAGTACAGTCAGATACGAATACTTGAAAGTTCAAGAATTTCAGAAGACATGCAGTGGAATCCTAAAAAGGATAAATGTAACGACCGGATCGGTTGTTTTGAGTATTAGCGCTCTGTTTAGTTTCTTAAGGTCTTGAGCAGCTTCGTATTATGTGTTATGACGTGTGTGCATAGTCGAGTTCGAACTTCGGATGATTCGGGATTGATGTGGAAGAAGGATTCATATTTTAGAAGCTTAAATGAAAAGTTGACCGGAGTTTGACTTTTGAGCAAAAGACTCCGGAATGAAGTTTTGATGAAAATAGTTTCGTATGATGATTTCGGACTTAGGAGTATGTCCGGATTTGGATTTGGAAGTTTGTAGGACAATTTGGCGCATTTTTGGAAAAAATTGGAAAAAGGTTGAAGTTTTAAAATATTTATAAGCTTGACCGAAGGTTGAATTGTTGATAACGGGGTCGGATTTCGATTCTAGAAATTAGAACAGGTCCATTACGTCATTTATAACTTGTGTAAAAATTTGAAGTCATTCCGGATTGATTTGATATGTTTCGACGCAAATTATAGAAATTGGAAGATTTGAAAACTCACCGATTCGAGGTGCGATTTATAGTGTCGACGTTGTTTAATGCGGTTTGAGGCCTCGACTAAGTTCGTAATACATTTTGGGACGTGTTGGTATATTCGGTTAAGGTCCCGAGGGCCTGGGGTGGATTTCGGATGGTTAACGGATCGATTTTGGACTTAAGAAAATGCTGGAGTTTTGATTGGTGGTGTAATCGCTTCTGCGGAGGTTTGATCGCAGAAGCGACGCCTTGCATAGCAGAAGCGAGGATGGCTGGACTGGACAGAGGTTGCAGGTGCGAAGAATTTCCTGCACCTGCGTGATCGCAGAAGCAGGAGAAGGAGACGCAGAAGCGAACAACAGCGCAGAAGCGCAACTCCAGTCGCACCTGCGGTTGCACAAAAGCGGAGCCATGTCCGTAGGTGCGAGGCTTCAGCTGGCAGTGGTCTTTCATAGAAGCGAGATTGGTCTCGAAAAAGCGGCTTTGCAGAGGCGCGAAGTTGTCCGCAGAAGCGGAAACTGGGCAGAAACATAAGGACCCGAAAATGGTCATTTCTTCATTTTCGATTGGGATTTTTGGAGCTAAGTTCTTGGGCGATTTTGAGGATTTCTTTACAACTTTGACTTGGGTAAGTGTCTTATATCCAAAAGTGATTATATTTCATAATCCATGGTTATATTCATCGTTTAATTTGAGTTTTAATAGAAGAAATTGCGATTCTTGTAAAACTCTTCAAAAATGAAAATTTAAGATTTGGAGGTCGATTTGTTATTGGAATTTGGTAATTCTTGCATGGTTGGACTCGTTATCGAATGGGTATGTTCGATTTTTGTAATTTTGGTCGTGTTCCGAGACGCGGGCCCGGGCCGACTTTTTGGAGCGATTTTTTAATTCTTAGCTAGGATCATTATTTCATTATTTAAATTAGTTTCTTATAATTATATTTATAGTATGAAATTGTTTTGGCTAGATTCGAGCCGTTTGGAGTTGGAAAATCGAGGGAAGGACCTTCTAATTGATTGATTGAGCGTGGTTTGAGGTCAGTATCTTGCCTAACTTTGTGTGGGAGAAACTACCCCTTAGGTATTGAGTCTCTGGTGCTAATTGTGTCAGGTGAAGTCCTTGTACGCGAGGTGACGAGTACGTGCTCGGGCTTATTTGTGGAAAGTTGACCTTTAGGGCTCTTAGGTTCTTATGTTCATTAGATATGAAGTTGTTTTGTTATGATAAGTTCCCCATTTACTAGTTTCCCTCTACGTGTCTTAATTGGAATTAATTGCTTCATGTTCAACCTTTATTGGCTATTTGACTATTTTGTGCCTTAACTGAAGTTGTTGCCTCTTCGATTGCCATGATATCCTTTCCATTGCTTATCCTTAATTGAATTTGTTGCATCTCTTTGTAATTGCTCAACCCTAACTGAAGTATAGTTATCCTTTGTCGTAGTTGCCTCATCCGTATTTAGAATAACTCGTTACATATTATTTCTCTCTTCCTGAACCATTCTTATTGAGGCTAGTATTCCCTATTGTGTTTATTCTTTGTGAGCTTGTTCTACCGCTTCTTTCTGATCCAAAGCTCTTGAATTGATTTACTTGTCGTATTGTCGTGCTATTGTTGTTGTTGTTGTTGTTGTTACTGTTGTACTCAGTTTGTTGAGCCGAGGGCTATGTGCGGTTGTGGTATTGACACTGTTTAGTTGAAATATTGTGGTATGTGGGTACATGTTGTGAAAGTCATTCTATCGTGATGTTGTGTTTTTGGCACGTGATATTGTTGGGAGGTTTGTTCGGGTGTTTGCACGAGGTTTCTGCCTTGCTATTGTTACTATTGATATATGCACATGGGGCGTGACAAGGCGGGCTATATATGTGGGTTTGCGCATATGGCGAGACAAGGTGGGAATATTATTATGCGCATGCGGTGAGACAAGGCAAGCATTTACTTTATTATTACGCACGTGGCGAGAAAAGGTGGGCTATGTCGTGGATTGATTTGTGATGACTTGTGATGGCCTGGGGGCATTGTTGTTGTTGATATTTATGTAGTGGCGTGCCTAACCTGTATGAGTTTTACTTGGTGCAAATTGCGGGGATCGTCCTTTATGTGCCGTTCATTTTTCTCTAGTCTTATTCATTGGCCCGAACTGTGATAGAATACTTGCACAAGCATACATGTACTTTATCTCCTTATCAATTTAAGAAGATGAACGTTGATGCTACCAATCATTTGTACCTAATCCGTCTACTTGTCTTATATGTGAGGATTGTTCTATTGGAACGTGAGTCGTCCGTGCAGTTATCAGTTGAAATGAGGGCACAAGATGCTAAGTGATTTGAGTTCATGAGTTGGGACCCGTGAATTGTGTGAGTTTTTAGATTTGGTACCTCGTGGGTATTTTTGAATAAACCTGGTGCGAAAGCGGTTATTCCTATCAAGTTTCCACTTGTCTTTCCTTTGTTTGTTTTTCGTCGGATTTAAACTCTGTCCAGCTTACTCTACTGTGTTATTATTTTGTGGTGTCCCGGTGCAAATTGTTACTTCTATTTCCTACTGCAAGCACCGTATTATTGTTGCCATAATGCGTAGTTCTGTAGAGATATCATACTCTGTTAGTTCTATACCTATATTTGTTTAGTTTATCTAGTCCAGTAGGTGTCTTGACTGTCCCTCGTCACTACTCCACTGAGGTTAGTATTGATACTTATTGGTACCACTGTAGTGTACTCATACTACACTTCTGCACATTTTTGTGTAGATCCAGGTAATTCGGAGTCAGTCGATCGCTAGCTAGCTGTACGGATCTTGCTGTGGAAACTCAAGTAAACCTGTTATTGCGTTCACAGGCCTCAGAGTCACCTTCTGTATTATACTTGCACTGTTTATCTATATTCAGAAACAATTGTATTTAGAGGTTTTTGTAGTAAACTTAGTAGAACTTATGACTTGTACTACCGGTTTTGGGAATTGTAAGTTGTGTAATAAGGCTCATTATTATTAATTGTGAGTCAAATTCTTCTATTAATTCAGTAAGTATTAGGCGAAATCTTAGAGACTAGGTGCCATCATGATATCCTATGGAGAAAAATTTGGATCATGACAATAAATATTTACCTTAGTATGATTCCCGCCCCTAGCAAAAGAAAAAGAATGTTAGGTGATCCGAAGAGCTAGTGAGATGGAGCAAGGGGAGCTAAAAGTGAAAGAATGTTTTGTTGAAGTTTTTAGAATAAGATAGATGGAGATATTAACATGAGAATAAGAAGAGAGTAAATGAATCACTATGAATAAGATGTGATAAATGGGTGATAACAGTAAATCAAAATATGACAGAATGACAGAGTCTATATTCAAGTGAAGGAAAAGACAAGAGGTGACATGCCTTGAGATAATAAAACTGTATAAGCCATAAAGTCATACCCTCATTTTGAAAAATGAGTTGGTGACTCGAACGTGATTACCAGAAGGCTAAGTTAGACCCCAGAGTAATAGAAATTAGTATGGGCTAGTGAACAAGATAAATTGAACATGAATTAGGGATCAGAAGATTTGATAATAGTCGGCATTGTAAGAATTTCAGATATAGTGTTCCGGTAATAATAGAATGGACAACGAAAGAATAACCTTTAAAGTTCATTCAGGAAGACGCTTCCCTAAAGCAAGCACTGTGAGCAGAGTTAAGCTTAAAGGACTAAATGTGCCAGTTACACTAGGTATCACCCTTGTGCACAAGGAATTCAGTTATCCCTGGTACATAAAGGGTTACGGTAAGGCGAATAAGGGTCATTGATGATGTGAAAAGATGCCAAAGATGAAGAGTTAAAACATCTATAGGTAGATTGTCGTAGAATTAAATCTCATTACTGCCATAAAGGGGGGAAGATGGTGTGATGTGGTATTAAGTCGGAGTAAAGTGATTCAGGTAACTATGGAATGGTAAAGGAAGAATGTGGTAAAAAGGCAAAAGGGATGTAGTTGCATTTATCCAGATCCTATAGATATGTTGCGACTCTAGAACATTATGCAAGCATGACGCTGGGGAGAGGCAGTAAGAGTTCCCGGCCAGGATGTTATTGATAAATGAGTGTGAATCGACACTTGATACATCAGGAGCCAGTGCGAGAGGTAAGTATAGACAAAGGACGTATCCAAAGAGAGATTACGCAGAATATAGATATGAGAATGGGCTAACGAGTAGTTAGTAGTTGATTCAGGAAGAGCCTAGTTATGGCTAGACAAGAGGATACAGACAAATCGACAGATAGTGCAAGATAAACGTAGTGAACCCCAACATAGTGGATTCAATCTCGCAGCTATGACGTCGTAATCCTTGAGAAATATTTAGATAGGAGTTCGGGTAGTTAAAGGTAACATATAAGTGTTATGGAAATAAAAGAGAGTCCCACTGGGAAGACAATCAAAAATTTTAGTTCAAAAGCAACCCTACGAGCACAAGGGTAGCGAGGTAAGTAACTAGGGATAATTATAGGCGAGCAAGAACATCAAAAGTTCTGTCAGGTATATGATGTAATAAGCTCGCAGATTTACAAGAGTCAGAGGGTATCCCCTAAGTACTATCACAAAAGACTAGCTGAGGAAATAAGGGAGACGACTTCAACCTAAGCATAGTAACTTGAAGAAGAAATGATTTTGTAACAACAGTCTCACTACAACATTATATGCACTCCATAAGAAAGTGGCACCTAATCGTAACTAATGAACAAGAAGTCAAAGGTGATATTTGAGATCATACGAGCTACAGGGAATTCCTGTATTCGTGGGCACTATGATAAGCCAAGTATCCATGCAGCAAGTGGCAGAACGACCAAAAAAAGTAATTTCTTACATTTAAAGACGAATGAGAAGGCACAGAAGGAGATCTATGGTGCTAGCAAGTTAAAGGAAGATTATGAGTAGTATAAATAGACATGTGTAGATCGCAAGCCAAAGTATGGTAGAGCGACAAGTTTTTGGTAGATAGGAGTAAGGATAAGAAAAGGTGAGTGAGAATGTGACAAGAATAGGTAATGCCTCGGAATTAAGCCCATCAAAACAAGAGAACTGATGGTTTCCGTAAGTTATAGAAAGCTCAGTATAACCTGAATGAACTCGGAGGAGTCTAAGACTCGGTGCATTTAGAAAAGATCAAATGATTCCTTGGTAGTAGAATAAGGGTGTAATTGTGATAGATAAGAGGATGACGCTTAGGCCTTTGATTGAGTGATGATTTAAAGAAAAGATATTTCATGAATTGCACGGGATTAGACTACCCCATAAGATTAATTACATTTGGATGCTATGAAAGACGGTTATTGAAGTATAGTATTGTCCCTAGGTGGATCAGGCAAATAACTTTAGATGCTCCCTGATGAGACGTGAGCCCTAGTGACAATGTATTACGTAAGAGGTTTCATGTTATCAGTGGTAGATTATGGATCAACACTAAGGGGAATCGACAATGAATGGACAAAAGTTACAAAGTATGAGATGAGATTACACCGTCATTCTTAAGATGAATGTAATGAGGAAGCATTAAAGGACTTAGATTTATAAATGTAGGATGAGTTGCGAGAGAGTAACCTGGATTTGGGTAGCAGATCTCGGTAATAATAAACCGAAGTAAATGTTATGTTATAGTATAACCTACCTAGATGTAGTAAAGCCATAAGCATAGATAGCCGAAGCTATGAAACAAGATATATCAATAGTCGTAAGTTCGACAAAGAACCGAGCGAAGAACTTCAATACACCTATAGATTCCACAGGGACAACTTATCATAGTTCTGTATATGTTCACAAAGTGAGGTCTAGAGATTGGCTAAAAGATGGAGGAAAAAGGATATAACAATCGCATAGGCGCACATACAAGGACAAATTCGTACAGACTGCATGATGGAAAGTAGCAGTAGTTACGAAATTGAAATAATTCTGACCACAAGTCATGGTGTCGAAAGAGGCCTAAAGGGGGGAATGCCCTGGCTTATGAATTTATTCACAGAACATTTGCCTAGATTGCAAGGACAATATTAAAGTATTCGCAAGAGCTATAGGTTATGAGACTGATAAGCACGTCATCAACATTTGAGGACGAATGTTCCAAAGGGGGGAATGATGTTACATCCCATGTTTTCGTACGTAAGAGTACGTCATAAGACAATTGATGTAAGCTCAGAAATGAGATCATTTTTGAAAGTACATAAAGTAAGTTAATCATATTACCTTGGAGGTTACAGATCTTTAAGATCATGAATAACAAGTACCAAGAGGGTTGGAAAGTGTAGAAGCTAAACGAATTGAAGAAAATAAGTTTCGCCGAAAGTCGATAAGTTTGGAATATTATAACATGTACTTTAGGGTGAGACTAGGGTTCTTAACATGATAAGGAGGTTATGTTATGAGTTATTATAGTCGTATGATAGTCGTGTTTTACGTTTTGAAGTCAAGCGAGTTGTGGAACAAAAGTTGGCAAAGGTCATCACAAATTACATTCATAATGTGCTGAAAAATAAGTCAAATGTAGCAGAGCTTTTATCCTAATATAATTGGAATTACGAGATGACCCACATATCAAATTTAAGATTTATGAGTCTAGTTTCTAACACATTAAACCTTTTTTCGATACGACATTAGAGTAGAGAGATACTCGTGTTTTTGCGAGACTGCGCAAGCAGCTCCCAATAGGACCCACTTAGGAGGTGGTCAACCTACTTCACTTTAAAAATGATTTGGACGACCTTTATTTCTCATTTTTCGACCCAACCTCTTACCTAACTCCTCCGAGCCCTCCTAAACAGATACCATAAGGATTTGAAGTGATTACACAATATTTCAACATCAAAAGTTAGTTCTAGTAAAGAACAACACCTCTTTGAGGTTGTGCTGTCATTGAGGATAATTGTGGGCTGTGTCTTTGACCGAAATTTCAAGTTGTTTCTACTGTCTAAGGTGATTATAATATCCTACTAATTGTTCTTAAGCTTGCTTGTATGTTGGTTAAGTTGTTAGGATGATAAACTACAAGATAATACTTGGATTAGCTTGAGATGTTGTTCTCGATGGATTGATTTGAAAGTTGCTCTTATGGACTTTAAGCGGCTGGAAATTATGGAAAATAAGTTGTCTATGATATTGTTAGTATGATTATTTTGGTTTACATGTCAATCTTGTTGAGAAAATTGGTAACTAGAAAAGAAATGGCTATAAAGCACTTGGAAGTTGTCCACGATGATATTATCTTGTGTTAGGCTATTTCGGGTAACTTTGAAATTGCGTACAAGGCTGGAAATCCTTTAAAAGGTATTGGTTATTATATTGGATATATTACTAATTTCAAGAACGAATGATAATGGGGTTGAAGGGTGTTAAAGGGATTCAATATTTGCCGCTCGTCGTGATATATTGATGATTTGTTAATGAAATATTTTGTAGCTTATTGTTGATGTTGTTCTTATTGTATTGCTCTGGTTGTTGTTGTTGGTATATGATATTGGAGAAGGCCCTTGTTACCGAGGAGATGCTGCCCAAATTTACATAAAAGAGCTACTAGTTTAAGTTGCGGACTTATCCTTTACTCAATACTAATTTTGAATCTCCTTATGCTATGGTAGATTGAGTTGAGTTGTTTGAAGAATTGCTTGGAAGGCATTAAGGACTCAACGGAGTTAAGGTTTTTTAAGTCTATCCCTTCCTTCCTTTTGGCATGATCCATATGATACAAACGAAACGAGCAAATACGCAACTTTCACAAATGACTCTATTCTTAGAAGTACTAGGGGTGCCTATGCTCTTGATTTCCCATGTGTCCTATTATTATATCGTCTTTTCATGTGTCTTAGAAAATACATAAGTTGATAAAGTTTATTCCATGATATTAACGGAAGGCATATTGATCTTATGACATCCCGAGATATCTTGTTAACTTACTTCTTATGCATTGTATTCATTTATACATGTACATTGGCCCATGACTAGATGGCGTTATATATACGTATATTATATGTATATGAGGTATGAGAAAAGGTTATGGCGTTATGTACGCACCACCACCAAATCAGCTGGTATACGTTGATGATTTCGCCTATAGAGGCCGAGATGGTATGATGGGATGCTCATAGAGGCTTGATGATGTTATGTACGCATATACCTATGCATGATATGACATTTATGAGTATATGCATGACATTATAAATGTTTCATAATTCACGTCGCTATTCAGACTTACAGGTTGAGTACTTTACTCCATGATTCCTTCATGTCATTTATATACTACTTTTCATGCCTTACATACTCGGTATTTTATTTATACTGATGTCCCTTTTGTCTGGGTACGCTACTTTTCATACCCTGCAGGTCCCAATAGATAGGTTGACGGTCCTCCTAATAGGCTATCAGCTCAGCGGAAGGTGTTGGTGCACTCCACTTGCTCCGGAGTTGCCTATTTGGTCAATATGCTTTGGACATGTAATGATTGGTATAGCGGGGCCTTGTGCCGATCATTAGGACGTTTATGTACTCTTAGAGGCGTGTAGACAGAGGTCATGTATATGGATACTTGTATGGCCTTGTCGGCCTCTGGTTTGAGTGTACAAATGATCATGTTGGCCTTATAGGCCCGCATGTCACATGTATAAGTTTGTATATTATGTTGGATCGTCCCATGTCGAGTATTCCCTTATGTTTTATTCTGGTTATCTCAAGACGGCCCTTCTAGCCCACCTAACCATGATGGTATAATAAGAAAGATATGTTACGTTGGTACTCGGTTGAGTAAGGCACCGGGTGCCCGTTGCGGCTCAACGGTTTGGGTCATGACAAGAAATTACTTATTTTATTAAAATAAAAGAAAATATTTTTTCTACATCATAAAAAGAAAATTTTTATTTTATTGAAATGAAAAAGAATATACTATATCTACAACATTAAAATAAAATACTTTTTCTAGAACAGAAAAAGAAAGTACTCATTTTGTGAAAAAGAAAATACTTTTTCAGCATCATGAAAAGAAAGTATTATTTTTGTTGAAATAAAAAGATTTTTTTTTTTGCTACAACATGAAAAGAAAGTACTCATTTTGTGAAAAATAAAATACTTTTTCTATATCATGAAAAAAAAAGTACTATTTTTGTTGAAACAAAAGAATATATTTTTTCTACAACATGAAAAAAAAAAAGTACTCATTTTGTGAAAAGATAATACTTTTTTTACAAAAAGTACTTATTTTATTGAAATGAAAGAAAATACTTTTTCTACATAATAAAAAAAATATTCATTATTTTGAAATGAAAAAGAAAATAGTAAAACAACAAATAAAGTTTATATCAATAAAATAAAGGACGATATTGAGCTATTTTTTAGGTATCACAATAAAATATAAGAAAGTACTCATTTTATTGAAATGAAAGAAAATGCTTTTTCTACGTCATGAAAAAAAATATGTTTTTTGTTGAAGTAAAAGGAAATACTTTTTCTACAACAGGAAAAGAAAGTACTAATTTTGTGAAAAATAAATTACTTTTTCTACATCATGAAAGAAAGTACTCTTTTTTGTTGAAACAAAAGAAAATACTTTTTCTACAACATGACAAGAAAGTACTCATTTTATAAACAAGAAAATACCTTTTATACATCATAAAAAAAATTACTTATTTTATTAAAATAAAAAAATAGTTTTATACATCATAAAAAGAATATTTTCATTTTGTTGAAATGAAAAAGAAAATACTCTAGCTACAACATTAAAATAAAATAGTTTTTCTGCAACAGAAAAAGAAAGTACACATTTTGCGAAAAAGAAAATACTTTTTCAACATCATGAAAAGAAAGTTCTCTTTTTTTTTTAAACAAAAGAAAATACATTTTCTACAACATGAAAAGAAAGTACTTATTTTGCGAAAAAAAAAATATTTTTTCTATATCTTGAAAAAAAGTACTCTTTTTGTTGAAACAAAAGAATGTATTTTTTCTACAACATTAAAAAAAAAATACTCATTTTGTGAAAAAGAAAATATTTTTTCTATATCATGAAAGAAAGTACTTATTTTATTCAAATGAAAGAAAATATTTTTTTCTACATCATAAAAGAAAATACTTATTTTGTTAAAATGAAAAAAAAAAATACTCTATCTACAACATTAGAATAAAGTACTCTAAATAATATTTTTATTTAGGGTGAGGGTGAGGGGGTAGGGTGGGGGTTGGAGTGGTGGGAGCTGGGTTAGGGGTGGGTGAAAAGTTCTAATTTTGCTACTTTTTTATTATTTTGATCATTGTTATTATTATAAGATGAAGAACTATCAAATAAAATTCTAAATCCAAATTGAGGAAAGAAATCATTTGGTGTGAATTGACATTATTCCAAAACATAAAATAATTTTTATATACGTTTCTTTAAAAGTTGAGAATATTGCAGAGATTTGGGTTAATTTAGGCGGGTTGAGTTACAATTTATTGTTTAGCCCATCTTGACACAGCCCATATTAATCCAAGCGAACTTTGGACTAGGTTGAATAGTGACTCATTTAATGAGTCAGCCCATCATGACCAGCCCAAACAGCCCATTAGCAACCCCTAAACTTTCAACTTCTACTCTTTGTTTTTCTTTTTCTAATGGAAGGATTAAACCGAGAAAAAATGAGACATTTAGCCAATGCTTGTATCACTTCGTTGCAAATGGTGTAAGTAGCATACTTATGAAAGGATTAGTTACGTTGAGATTAGTTATATTGATATTAATTATTCTAAATTTACTTTTTATTAATTATTTGATATGTTGTATTAATCGCGAAATTGTCAATTTTAGTTTTAATATGAGATTATTATTTCGCTCTCTAACAAGTATAAGTTATTCCGCTATTATTTTTAATTTTAGAATAACTTATGTCGGATTAGTAACCAAATAAGAGATAAAATAATATTATATTTTTGTTCATCCATCGTACCGAACAACCCCTTAGATAAAATGAGAAAAAGTCTACGTCGACTACGGTCTTGAAAGTACTACGGTCTCTTAGAAGTTCATGCAACACACACGAAATATGTCACCAGGGAAGGAAAAAAGTACAAAAATAAACATTTACCACTTAGTTGTGGTTATGCATTAGTTTGAAACAAGTCTTTTTGTTTGGTTGAAAATTTGTATGCCAGTAAGAAAATATATACTATCTTTTAAATAACCTAAAGCTTCAAATATTGCATTTTGTACAAGTTTAAAATGAAGCCACGTGACCTCAGTTAGCTTGAGGTTGAGTAGCAGTTATTGAACAGCATAATGCTTGTACAAAGTTATTTTTGGTCCTTTGGGTTACATATCACAACGTTTGCTGTTTTCTTAACTACCTCAGCACATCTTTTTAACAATTAACCAACCACTCCTCAACTACAATATTCAAACCAACTTCCATTCAAACTCTTCCCTACGCGCCGCCGTCCACGGTGGTCTTCTCAGCTCTCGTTCTGAGCCACTCCACAACATCTCCGAACACTTTCTCCACATTCTCCTCTGGTTCGCCGACCAGCTGATGCCACATTCCCGGATATATATTCAAAGTCTTGTCATTACTTATCGATCGTCGATACAGCTCCTCCGCACAGGCTGGATCGCAAATGACATCATCGCCGCCGTGTACTATCAGAAATGGCACCTTCACTTCTTCGAATCTCCCCTGTAACTCCCTGCATACCCTCATCAACTCACGCGCCGTCGCTGCGCGTGGCTTCATAAGTGGCCTCTTCGGACTGGCTATTGCCAGCTTCCTCTTCCACTCCTCCTTCGTGAATTACCAGAAAAATCAAAAAATGAAAATGCAACAAAAGAGAAATGCCCAAATGCTTGATTGAAATTACATTTCTCAATAAAGAAAATAAAATTCATATATATGTTATTAATTAAATAGTCTTAAATTAACATTTCCACTCACAGTATATAATTACATATTTCAGAAATACACTTCCTTTGTCCTAATTTATGTTATCTTATTTTATTTTTAGTTTGTTTGAAAAATAATATAGTTACAAGTTTTCAAAAAAAAATTAGCTTTCTAAATCAGTAATTAATCGAATATTGAGATAGATAGACTATTTAAGTATGTTTTGTTGTAGACTATTTGTCACAAAATCGTGAATATCTAATTTACACCAACGGATTTCATTTCAAATTAAATAAAAGCGATTTAATCTCATTACCTTGAACGCAACCATAGGCAACGAGCCGCGAGTGGGAACTACCGGCCAAGTCGGGATCCAAAAAGCGGCAATATCAAGGAGATACTCCAAAGGCCACGCCGGTTTAAACTTATTGCTAATCCCACACATAGCTCCATTCAAAACGACACCGTCGAACGGACGGCGGGGAGCAGAATCACCCTGCCGGAGAGTGATTAGCAGCGCGATAGCGCCGCCGAGGGACTCAGCGTAGAGGAAGGACGGCAGAGACTGCAGCGCGTGGAGATTCCGAAACGAATCGAAGTAACTAATGCAGTCGTTAACGACGAGATTTAGGTCCGGTATGTGAGCGACAAGGCCGTCGGAGAATCCATGGCCTTGGTGATCAATAGCGCAGACGATGAATTCGTGTTTGGCTATGTGAACGGCGGTGAGCTGAACGAACCAGCTGGACTCTCCGGTGAAGCCGTGGACGACACAGACAACGCCGACGATTTTCGCCGGAGGGAGTGGGGTCCACCACTGAGTGAAAAGCTTAAGGCCTCGTGAATAGGTGATGAATTCAGAGTTGTGAGTTACTGAGTGGTGAGAGTAGAATTCGGATTGGCTCAGTGAGCCGAATGGACTCTCCTCGTTTGCTTCTGCAACTGGATGCTTCATGTTTCACGGCTTGTTGCTAAAATGCACCGGGGAATAGGATATGTCTACTGAAAATAGGGGACATGTCAAGATTGAAGATAATAATGGGGATAGGGAAAAATAGCGTGTCCCGTCGTGTATTTATTTTTTTTAAAATAATTTGTCTCGTTTTTATGATTATGCTGACAGTTGGAATGAAAAAAATAAATAAATTAAAATACAAAGAGAGAGGGTAGAAGAGAAATATAAAGAGAACAGGGAAAGATAAATCAACACTTAGGGTGTGTTAAAATATTTTTCTGGAAATTATCACTAATTTTTCTTTATTTTTTTGGTGAATGAAAAAAGTTTTTCAAAATATTTTCCTTCAAACCAAACACACCCTTATTGAGTGAAAATTTTATATAAATTGAATAGTGTTATAAATAGAATTATATTTAAGGTAATGCCTATATTTTAGAGAGATTTTAGGATTTGTAACTTGGTGGCTAAATCACTTTTTCGCTATAAATAGTGGGGTTTTATTCCATTGTAAATCATCCCTAATCAATAAGAATTCTCTCTCTACTTTTCTCTGTAATACTCTTCTTATTCTCGTATTGTTTTATAACACGTTATCAGTACGAGACTCTAACCAATTGACTAGATGGCGGTTATTTTAATTTGTAGATATACTATTAATTAGTTGTCTAATGTTTGAGAAATTACGCGGCCCGTGGAGAGAACATATAGGAATTTGCGTGAGTCTCCTGCGTGAATACATTGATATTCATATACTAGGCATCTGCTTTAGTCACCCGGCTTTGGATACATGCATGTTGCTCAACTTTCTTCAGGAATAAATTCTAGATTTAAGGTAAGTATTTTATCTTATTTTTCTCTTTTAAATTCTTGATATTTTATAATTTGATTTTAAATACAAACAAAGACAATAAATTTTGATTATAACTCTAATGGAGTTTGTGAGAAATTATAACCACCCGAATTGGTAAAATTTCTACGTCTTGCCATGATCAAATTTATGTATGATTATGAGCACAAGAAGTGAAAACCCGTACCATTGAATTTACTTCATTCTCTTTGCCTTAAAAGAATGTGATAGTAATATGTAATAAGTCTGAAAGAAGATAAAATTATTACCGTGAAGGTATCAATGGATGTGGACGTGGCAATAAACGAAATTATAATCGTCATCATTATGGTAATAAGAATAATTAGGATTCTCAAAATAATATTTCACTCTGTGAAAGTAATGATTGTCATCGATTTGACATGAGATTTTGTAAAGCACATATAGATGATTATGATCCATTCAAGGTGTGAATGTGACAACATGTGATTTATGAATACGTATTCATTCTTGGAAGAATATGAACGTGCTAGTGGTAGTGAATATACTACACTCACCTCTAGAAGGAGGTTTGAGATGAAATAAGAAAATAATTTTATTATTATGGCATGAATGATCATTGATCATGTACCTATTGTGATTGCCAAAATATTATGGCAACGTGATTATTACATGGGAAAAGTAATAGAAGCAACATATCTGCCTATAATGATCTTGACCATGACTATAATGATATAACTTTCTCCTTGAAAGAGATATTTATCATATGGATGTTGATGAATATGTGGTAGTACAAAATTAATTGAGAGCTTTGGAAGAGCCAATTATACTATTTTGGAGAAATAAATTGATTATCAATAAGGTATTGTGTCGTACTAAGTCTCAAAGAAACTTATTCAGTTTTTAAAGTATTCGCGAAAGCGGTTGGTTATATTGAAACTATAAATAGAGGAAAGATTTAATATCTTTTATTACTACAGCTTGTAACGGGATAATATGTATGTGAAAAGCTATCCGCTTTATTTTTCAATTTGTACTACACAACGATAATTAGAAGTTTATTGATTTAAAACCCATATCATAATAAACTTGGAGTTTATTGATAATTGCACACGCCATTGTGTAAACCTGAAGTTTATCAATATTGATAATTTATTCAGTTGGCATAATTGGTTTAGCCAAGCTAATTTAAGTATGATGTGCTAAAATAAAAGAGAATTCACATGGGTAAATATTAAAGAACTACAAAATTCTTTACGAACTCTCTTATGTTGTTATCAATTAATAGACCAACTAAAATTGGGATTAAATCCCATGAATGCTGGAAATATCGAAGGTGAATATGGGTCCATTCACCTACCATGTATATCACATAATATGCATCTATGAGATGGTTACATGTTCGATTATTATTAACCTGCAACCTGGTGTGCCTCCACTTAATTTGGAGCATAATTTCTAGATTTTCTATTCAAGACAGTTCATCTTAATAAGTTAGTTTACATCACAATTAGTTTAGCAAAATAATTTATTGAGTGCCTCCACTTAATATCTAAACTCTTTCTTATGAGAACAAAGTTGTCAGGAACGAAAATTCACAAGTCGTGATGGCACCTAACTCAACCCGTTAGGTCAGCCAATTAACAGTTAACACGATTCTAATAAAATAAATGTGATCAACAATTGATATATCTGGATTCTAAACAATGACCCAAGGACCAGTAATACAAGACATGAGCTACTAAGACTGGATTATTACGAAAACGTATATGAAATAAATACAACTTCTGTTTGAAATGTACGTAAATAGAATTCAACTCTCGGGAACAAGTAGTATTTACATCCGGAAGGCACGAACATCTTCAGAGTCATCCCTCGTCATCCACCGTAGCTCCGCTCCAAAATTTGCACGCAAGGTGCAGAAGTATAGTATGAATATAACCGACCATATGTACTCAGTAAGTATCTTGACTAATCTCGATGAATTAATGACGAGGTTTTTTAGTTAAAAGATACTCACTGATATAACCTGTGTAGAAGACTAGCAATAGAACAATACTAGAACATAACAAAAAAGGGTACAAGAAACAAATATGCGAAGTAGTAGATGATTTCTAGAAGAACTACTATTGATACTCCTCAATATCACAAACAATCCTCTCCTTAAAGCGATAACCAGCAAATCAAATGGCACGGCAACACCCTTCGTGTACTTATCTCATCCTCACCAACTATACGTATAACAGTACCAACCAAGTAAAAGAAATATCGATAACAGTATTAACAAGGTAGGAAATACACAGGTAGCAATGATGAACAAGGCAGTACAGATGGACAACAGTAATAGACTCGGTAAGCGGGCATAAGAATGATGGTATCAATTAGGAAAGAAGAACGTAATTTCACCTAAATAGCATGGTAGAAGGCATAGATGCAGATATAACAAATAAGAAGGGAAGCATGATCTTTATAAGCTAGAAATAGATGCATGAATGACTAACATGGTAGAAGGCTTATACTAAAGTGTAACAAAATAGAAACGGCATGGATGTGGATATAAAAACAGGAAGGGAGTATGACATTTGCAGTTAAACAGATAGAAGGCATGGACAACACAACAACAACCGAGATAGAGGACAAAGACAAAACAACAATGACAAGTCACGTAGATAACATGGGTGCAACAGCAATAACTCCAGGTAAAGGCATGAATGTACACACAAGGAAAGATATCACAACATAAGGCACGTCCCTCGTCCTCGCCTGCACGAAAATACCCTTCGTGCCATGAACTCATAATAATATAAAAATATGGCAATATAAATGAAATGGCACGGCATCACCCTTCATACTTTTATTCTCACCCTCACATGATAATGTAAATGAGATCCGAATAATATAAATGAAATGGCACGACATCACCCTTCGTGCTTTTACTCTCAAAATGAAATGGCACGGCATCACCCTTCGTGCTTTTACTCTCAAATGAAATGCGCGGCATCACCCTTCGTGCCTTACACTTTTCATCACATGATAAAATATATGATATGGCACGGCATCACCCTTCGTGCTTTGCACTCTCCCTCACATGATAATATAAATGCAATGACACGACATCACCCTTGTGCTTTCACTCTTCCTCACCAAGCATATGTATATCAATGACAAGCAAGGTAGGAAGCATTTATAGCATCAAGGAGAGTGTTTAAGCGAATATTCCAAATGACATCAATCACAGCTTTCAAGACAATAACAAATCAATAAACCTCAGGTACTTTATCGTTCAAGTATTTCGACAAGTCTCAAAAATAATCTTTAACTCAAGTATAAAATCAAATATCTCAAGAACAACGATTGTAACGATGTATTGGTGATTAAGTATAATGATGTTCGAATTAGACACATCAATTGTTTCTCAAAAATCCATCAATTTTTAATCAAGTTATAATAAGCTAAATCTTGATTTCTAACATTAAATTTCATATTCTTAGTAAGCTAGAAGTCAAGTAAAACATGAAGCAAGAAGGTCACGAAATTCTACAAGACACAAATTAATCGTATAATTTACCCCCGAGCATGATTAACCCTGGTACATGCATATACGCTCGTCACCTCATATATGCATCACCCCTGCATGTAACAAACAATGATAATTAGTAGAAAAAGTTTCCTCAATAAATTTAGGCAAGACACTTACCTCAAACGAGCCAAATCAATACCCTAGAGGCGCCATCCCGCTCAAATCATCCTTCGAACGGCTCGAAACTAGCCAAAAGCAACTCAAAGGCATCAAATAATACCTAAGGAAACAATTCCAAATGATAAAGGTCGAATCTTTGATCAAAATCCTAAAGTCAACTAAAAAGTCAAACCCAGGCTCGCGCCTCGGAACCCCTCGAAACTCACAAAATCCGACAATCCATTCAATTACAAGTCCAACCATATTAATTTCACTCAAATCCGACTCTGAATCGATATTGAAACCCCCAATTTCTCTTCTGAAACCCTCGATCAAATGCCAAAAACGAAGATAAATTCATGATATAAAATCAAAAAAGAGCAAAGAACATTTATCCCAATTCACATGGTGAAAATTGCTTCAAGAATCGCCTCAATCCGAGCTTCATAGCTCCAAATAGGAAAAAAATGACCAAACCCTCGAACTTAAAGCTTCTGCTCAGTCCTCTTCGCTTTTGCGAACAATGACCCGCTTCTGCGGCGTCGCTTACGCGACGTGAAGCCCGCTTTTGCGGAATAAGCTAGAGAAATGACTCTTCGCACCTGCGGAAAATATCCGCTCCTGCGCAATCGCATGTGCGACCACTGAACGCACATCTGCGCGTAGGACCGCTCTTGCGCCCAAGGATTTCGCTTCTGCGCACACGCAGGTACGCCTCTTTCTCTGCATCCGCGATAATCTCCAGCCAAGCCTGTTTGCGCTTCTCCGAACCAATTGTCTGCATCTGCGTCCATTCTTCCGCAGATGCGGAAGCACCAGAACTAGCATACCTTCAACAATGCAATAAGAAATGAAAATGATATGAACCTCGTCAGAAACTCACCGGGGCTACTCAGGACCTCGTCCAAATATGCCAACAAGTCCCATAACATAACACGGACCTACTCGAGGCCTCAAATCACACATAACGACATCGAAATGACAAATCGCACCTCCAATCAAAATTAAAGAACTTTCAACTTTCAAAACGTGCGCCGAAACATATCGAACCAACTCGGAATATCCTCAAATTTTGTGCACAAGTTCCAGATGACATAACAAAGCTACCCCAACTTCCGAAACTAAAATCCAAATTCGATATTCTCAAAGTCAACTTTCGGTCAAACTTATGAACATTCCAAATCTTCAAATTTCTAACTTTTACCAATTAGTGCCAAATCCTACTAGAAATATCCAAATGCATATCCGGGCATACGCTCGAGTCCAAAATTACCATCCGGACCTAACGAACCATCAAAACTCCAATCCGAGGCCATTTACACACAAGTCAACATCCGGTCAACTTTTTTAACTTAAAGCTTCAAACATGAAATTTATCCTTCCAAATCACTTCCGAAAACCTGAAAATTAAAACCGACGCTTCACACAAGTCATAATACATCATACGATGCAACTCAAGACTTCAAGTAGCGGAATGGAATGCAAATGCTCAAAACGACTGGCTGGGTCATTAAATTCTCCCCCACTTAAACATATGTTCATCCTCGAACGTGCCAAGAGTCGTTCCAAGGTCATCATATCACGGTGTAACCTTACCATGCACATACCCGAGGGTGACCCCGCTCCATATAAGCCTGACGATACAACTTAGCTGAAGATCCTTAATTCAACTTTAGCCCATAAACCTTAGAACCCAAATTCCCAATATCTGAAATTCCTCACAAGGCCCCAATCTCGCATCTACATACTATATAAGTTTGAACAAGATGTATTAAGTCATAACCATATCCCAAGATGTAATCACATGATATACCCCATCACTCGGATACTCACAACAGTAATTGCTGACCACCACGGCTGTCCAAAAACAAATTCGATACCGTTAGTAAACCCCATATCAATTAAAACCTCGTTCAAAACCTTCATACACTGCCGATGATGAAAGAAACACGCAGAATCTCTTAACCACTCATCTGATCAATAAGCCGAGAAGCTCACTCGTCCGACCAGGGCCATTGCCTAAATCCTCGACAGAAATATAGTGTCATTCTTCCAAACATTCCTTATCCCAATACGATAGTGCATATCTCAGGTCTAGAGACCTCATCCCAGCTAATACAAGCAGCCCAACCTACAAGTCTCACCAAAACCAAATGGATCCCACATAACGTGGTCCCGTACACCAACAAGCAATAATTCAGACATAATAGATAATGGTAAAAAAGTTAAATAAGAAGGCTACTAAGCAAGTTAAGTAGGCAGGGTAATTTTAACATTTTCCCATGAATTATTTTCAACAAGGTGAAAGCAAAATACACGAAATAAGCATACGGAGTTACACTTCATCATAGTAGCGTTGCGGCACGCAACCCGATCCCATCATATCAATCCGCATAGGGTACCCATTGAGCCATAATACTCGGGCTTACTAATCACATGTGCTTCAACATCAAGCATAATAAAGTGCACAAAATATAACTGTGGGAAGATGATTAGGCACAAACAGTGCTGAGAAAGACAAGTACAACTATGGAGCAATAAGCAAGTCAACATCACGAGGCCAATCTCGCCCATCATAAGGCTTAAACGGAAATACAATATGCGTGCGAAGAATCATGTAACCCTCATAACCTATCATAGCATAAGAGAGAAATACATAACATAGACCAAGACGCGAATAACATCTATTCCGCCCAATGATATACATGTGGCAACAACTGTGCTAAAGAAGGCAAATTCGATCCGATACAGAATACACATTCTCATTAGGCTCACAAATAATCCCCAAACCAAATTTTGATCATCCCTAAAACAGGTAATTAACCTTCCAAAATCCATAGCAACCTTTCCATAACACCTACCATTAGTCATCCAATCCCCAAAATTTCTTCATAATTCGCAATCAAGGAAACGCCAACGAGAACATCCAGCCTCTGAACCTCACGAATACCAGAATCTTCATATTCAATCTCAACATCGTACTCAAACAGCCGATACGTCACTGACCCCCCGACAAAAGAAATAGTGCCAGCATAATCTTAAACACCCGAAATTGTCTGTGACATCAAGAACTCATATCCTTCCTTTCAAAACTTAACCACAATCTTGAACTCGCAGCTTTCAACCCCACCAACGCACCGTCGCTAACATGCTAACTTGCGAAAATACAAAAATCTCATTAATCAACTTCGAACCACAAGCAAATTGAACATCTCATCAACTACGAACCTTGAATTTAACTCAACCTAGAAGAACATCACCACACGCAATATATCTTCTATACCTATGGCAAACATCAACTCTGGCCGTGGCCATAACCATGGTAAATTCTTCGGAACTCATTAACACATGATCGAGTCATCAGAACTAATCGCCTCTAACTCAACCGAATCACCTAGACTGCCAACCCGGAAGCAACTCAATCTGATATGCATAACTCTGAATGGACCTTCTGGGAATCCGAAGTCATTCCTTGCATCCCTCTAATATTGCCACGTAGAATCATTCTTGACATTGTAATATCGCAGATCCGATTACCATTCAATACCGATCTCAAGCCTTACCCATACACAGATTCAGAAGTCCTTAAATGCTACATATGATCTAGAAATCGTCAGAACCTTCTCGATAACCACCCACCTTACTCTGATTCTTCAATACACAATTAATACGCACCGAGCAACCCGGCTCCACCAGCACATGACTATTCAAAAAAACAACCAAGCAACTCCTCAGCCCGAAAATGGATACAACGCATGATCCTACAATACGATTGTCATTAGTGGACTCCCCCACTTAGCCCGAAGCCATAGAACACACCGTCGGTAATCCAAAGTACCATATCTTCATAGCATGCCTCGATCCCGCACGACTATTTAGCTAAATACTTCAAAAACTCATGCAATACTGGTCATAAAACACTCTGAATACTCTGCCAAGCGCTTACCCATCCTTGCAATAGTCAAACAACTTCCTCAAATTCTCTAAAATGATAATATATGCATCCAATCAAATGGAAACCTCATACAAAACACACGATCCAAACTCATCACGCAGGAGATAACCCACCGACTGTACTCAAATCAACAACTCACCATGAACCCACCATAATCAGAACGACTAAGCCACTAGCCTACCTTTCCGTGCTTACCAACTAGATATAAGAGCTCGCCTCGTACCACAAATGAACGACTGAAAGATTTAACACTGCATCTGCTCCCGATACTAGGCAACACATCACGATGATAATCAAGCATCCATAGCCCTTCGTAATCCATATACAGCATCACAGATCATCGGCGCACAGCAATTGCTGAGTGCGCAACATCTCATATGAATGAATAGGAAGAATCAAAATCGTAGGTTTTAAGCTGAAACAAGACCGCACGATAATGAAATAAGAAAGAGAAATTTTTCTAAATGCCCTGTAGCCTCTCGAAGATAGGTATGGACGTCATTATACCAATCTGCAAGACTCTACTAGACACTTGCTCATAACTCGTAGAACCGGCTAATCTAGTGCTCTGATACTAACTTGTCACGACCCAAAATTCACAAGTTGTGATGGCACCTAACTCGACCTGTTAAGTCAGCCAATTAACAGTTAACACAATTCTAATAAAATAAATGTGATCAACTATCTGGATTCCAAACAATGACCCAAGGACCGCTAACAGAAGACATGAGCTACTAAAACTGGATTATTACAAAAACGGATATGAAATAAATACAACTTCAATTTGAAATGTACGTAAACAGAATTCAACTCTGGAATTACCCCGGGAACAAGTGGTAGTTACATCCAAAAGGCACGAACATCTTCAGAGTCTTCCCCTAGTCATCCACCGCAGCTCCGCTCCAAAATCTGCACGCAAGGTGCAGAAGTGTAATATGAGTATAACCGACCCCATGTACTCAGTAAGTATCTTAACTAACCTCTGTAAAGTACTGACGAGGCTTTTTAGTTAAAAGATACTCATTGACATAACCTGTGCATAAGACTAGCAATAGAACAATACTAGAACATAACAGAATAAGGTATAAGAAACAGATATGCGAAGCAGTAGATGATTTCTAGAAGAACCACTATCAATATTCCTCCATATCACGACCAATCCTCTCCTTAGAGCGATAACCAGCAAATCAAATAGCACGGCAACACCCTTCGTGTATTTATCTCATCCTCACCAACTATACGTATAACAGTACCAACCAGGTGAAAGAAATGCCGATAATAGTAATGACAAGGTAGGAAATACACGGGTAGCAATGATGAACAAGACAATACAGATGGACAACAGTAATAGACTAGGTAGGGGAATAATAATGATGATATCAATTAGGAAAGAAGAACGTAATTTCACTTAACTAGCATGGTAGAAGGCATAGATGCAGATATAACAAATAAGAAGGGAAGCGTGATCTTTATAAGCTAACAAATAGATGCATGAATGACTAACATGGTATAAGTCTTATACAAAAGTATAACAAAATAGAAACGGCATGAATGTGGATATAACAGCAGGAGGGGAGGTATGACATTTGTAGTTAAACAGATAGAAGGAATGGACAACACAACAACGACCGAGATAAAGGACAAAGACAGAACAACAACGACAAGTCACGTAGATAACATGGGTGAAACAGTATAACTCCAGGTAAAGGCATGAATGTACACACAAGGAAAGATATCACAACATAAGGCATGTCCCTCGTCCTCGCCTGCTCGGAAACACCCTTCGTGCCATGAACTCATGATAATATATAAGATGGTAATATAAATGAAATGGCACGACATCACCTGTCGTGCTTTTACTCTCATCCTCACATGATAATGTAAATGAGATCCAGATAATATAAATAAAATGGCACGGTATCGCCCTTCGTGCTTTACACTCTCCCTCACATGATAATATGTATGCAATGGTATGGAATTACCCTTCGTGCTTTACACTCTTCCTCACCAAGCATATGTATATCAATGACAAGCAAGGTAAGAAGCATAAATAACATCAAGGAGACTGTTTAAGAAAATATTCCAAATGACATCAATCACAGCTTTCAAGACAATAACAAATCAATAAACCTCAAGTACTTTATTGTTCAAGTATTTAGACAAGTTTCAAAAATGATCGTTAACTCAAGTATAGAATCCAATATCTCAAGAATAACGGTCGTAACAATGTATTAGTGATTAAGCATAATGATGACCGAATTAGACACATCAATTGTTTCTCAAAAATCCGTCAAATTTTTAATCAAGTTATATTAAGCTAAATCTTGGTTTCTAACATTAAATTTTGTATTCTTAGTAAACTAGAAGTCACGTAAGACATGAAGCAAGAAGGTCACGAAATTTTACAAGATACAAATTAATCGTATATTTTACCCCCGAGCATGATTAACCCTGGTACATGCATATACACTCGTTAACCCATATATGCATCACCCCCGCATGTAGCAAACAATGGCAATTAGTAGAAAAAATTTTCTCAACAAAGTTAGGAAAGACACTTACCTCAAACATGCCAAATCGATACCCTAGAAGCTCCATCCCGCTCAAATCATCCTTCAAACGGCTCGAAACCAGCCAAAAGCAACCCAAAGGCATCAAATAATACCTAAGGAAATAATTCCAAATGATAAAGGTCGAATCTTTGATCAAAATCCCGAAGTCAACTAAAAAGTCAAACCCGGGCTCGCCCTTCGGAACCCGACGAAACTCATAAAATCCGATAACTATTCAATTACAAGTACAATCATACTTTCACTCAAATCCGACTCTGAATCAATGTTCGAAACTTAAAAATTCACTTTAGGAAGTTTAGAAAAAAATCCCAAATTTTTCTTTTGAACCTGCGATCAAATGCCAAAATCAAAGATAGATTCATGATATAAAATAAAAAATGAGTAGAGAATACTTACCCCAATCCAAATGGTTAAAATTGCTTCAAGAATCGCCTCAATTCGAGCTCCATAGCTCCAAATATGAAAAAAATGACCAAACCCTCAAACTTAAAGCTTCTGCCCAGTCCTCTTCTGTGGCGTCGCTTCTGCGGAATAAGCTAGAGAAACGACTCTTCGCACCTGCGAAAAACATCCCTCCTGCGCAATCGCAGGTGCGACCACTGAACGCGCATCAGCGCATAGGACCGCTCCTGCGCCCAAGGATTTCACTTCTGCGCACACTCAGGTGTGTCTCTCCCTCCGCATCCGCGATGATCTCAAGCCAAGCCTATTTGCGCTTTTGCGAACTAATTGTACGCATTTGCATCCATTCTCCCGCAGATGCTGAAGCACCAGAACCAGCACACCTTCAGCAATGCAATAAGAAACGAAAATGATCTGAACCTCGTCCGAAACTCACCCGGGCCTCTCTGGACCCCGTCCAAATATGCCAACAAGTCCCATAACATAACACAGACCTACTCGAGGCCTCAAATCACATATAACGACATCGAAATGACAAATTGCACCTTCAATCAAAATTAAAGAATTTTCAACTTTCAACTTCCAAAACGCGCGCCGAAATATATCGAATCAACTCGGAATATCCTCAAATTTTGCGCCCAAGTTCCAGATGATATAACGAAGCAACTCCAACTCCCTTCGAATTCGGTATCCCCAAAGTCAACTTCTGGTCAAACTTATGAACTTTCCAAACCTTCAAATTTTTAACTTTCGCCAATTAGTGCCGAATCCTTCTAGAAATATCCAAATGCAAATTCGGGCATATCCCAAGTCTAAAATCACCATCCGAACCTAACGGAACCATCAAAGCTCCAATCTGAGGTCACTTACACACAAGTCAATATCCGGTCAACCTTTTCCAACTTAAAGCTTCAAACATGAAATTCATTCTTCCAAATCACTTCCGAAAATCTGAAAATCAAAACTGACGTTTCACACAAGTCATAATACATCATACGATGCTGCTCAAGACTTCAAGCAGCTGAACGGAACGCAAATGCTCAAAATGACTAGCTGGGTCGTTACAAAAGTTATCTATACTAGTTTGATATATGTTATATATGAAAGTATTTTACATTCTCCTCTTACAAGTGGTTTAGGTTAGGAACCTAATAAGTCTTTCTTATTATTATTTTTGATGTGCAGTGTATATTTTGATTAATACCATAACGCACAAAGGTGGATTTTCAAAGTTGATGAAGCAAGTTAGTTTTTCTAACATGAGGGGGAGAAAGGATAAATAGTTGAGAAAAAGTTACGTGGAACGAATTATCATTTCTACATCTAGATCCTCGAATAAGATAATATGAACTTGAAGTTCATAAAAATATAATTCATCTGCAATATATTGCAAGCATGCCAGATGCATTTGCGGACCCAAAGAAAGTAAATATATACTCATTGTAAATGCTCCTATTAGAATAAGTCCTAGAAGGACAAAGTATATGGTATGCTTAAAGCGTATAGACAAATCGATTTCAAATAGAGTTCTTCATAAAGAAGATGAGCAAATGATCAAAATAATCATAATAAGGAGGCAAGTGATCTAGAAGATCACGTGACATAACAATTCATAAACCTCAGGAGAGATTCTAGCTGAAATGAATTTTCATGAAGAGATCTTTGTGTTATGTCTTTATGAAAAAATATTGGAATCGATATAAATTGTTCGTGGACTACATCTATGATAATGTAAAATATATGAGGATCTTAAGTCTGGAGAAACAATTCAAGTAGAATTAGTTTCATATGAAAGACATGTAATTTTGGACCTGTAGTTCGAACACTTGCAAGTGTAAGGTCAATGGTATGTGCAATCACCTTTATCTATCTTATATGTCTAGCATGACATAAAAACTTGCTCTACATCTAAAGTCTATCTATATGGCTTATATGACTTAACTTATATGACCATTCCTAAAGAATTTGAATCACTAAAAGGTAATTTTAGAGAGATTTTAGGATTTGTTACGTGGTGGCTAAGTCACTTTTTTCCTATAAATAAAGGGGTTATATTCCATTGTAAATCATCACAAATCAATAAAATTTCTCTCTCTTCGCTGTAATACTCTTCTTATTCTTTTATTGTTTTATAACAAATAGAATAAAATTAACCTATTAGGCATTTACGTGTTTTTAGATCACGAAGATGTTTTTTTTTTTTTGTTAAGAAAAAATGTTACAGAGGTTCGGCCAAAAAAGGTGAAAATTGCACTCCTAAGTGATTTACGGTACTTAAGTTAACACCACTAGCCTCCCTAGTATACTTTATAGAGGACTTGTAAACTTTAATGCACTTTTATAATTGTGGTTTAGCTAGTCAAGCAGTTTTGGTAATCTGGCAGATATTTCATACATTTTCTTAGTTCATCTTTCGTCTTCTAATCTTTGCAAAGGAGTCAACTTTGAGCTGCATGTAATCAAAACCAACATAAATATATTATTTGTCATATGCTGCATCACATAAATCACCACACACAAAACTTCATAAATCACAAATACTCAATCACATTACCCCATCGTTGCATTGCTTATATGTTTCTTATTGTTAGTATACACACACACACTATCATTATTGGAGTGTTGTAATTTTTAAAAACTTTATTATTTTCAGCTTTGCAAGAGAAGTTCGTGTTCTTTATTTCAGGCATCATTCACTGGAAGACCTTATAATATGCAAGTTGCGATGACACTAACTGTTCATATACTTTAATTTCTCTCTTATAATTGGACTACTATATATAAGAGGGGGGAGGGAGAGGGCTAACCACTACAAAAAAAGGTCAAATTTCCGATCATGAAATCCGCCGGAAATCTCTTATTTCCGACTGATTTCAAATGGTCGAAAAAATGAAGGTCGCAAAATATTTGCGATAGAATCGGTCGCAAATTTTCAACCATTTTGGTCGCAAACGAAAATTATGCAGTTGACTGAATGAAATTAATGCTTGCGACTACTTTGGTCGGTATATTTGTGATCGATTCAGTCACATTATTATTAATACAAATTAATTATATAATAAATTTTCTGACCAATTTTGTCGGTAATTTAATTATTATTTTTTATTTTATTTAAATTTTTCGACCGAATCGGTCAAAAATTAAGAAATTAAAAAAATAATTAATTAAATTTCCAACCACTTCAGCCTCAAATATGGGGATTTCTAGGTCCAATTTCCGACCAAATCGGTTGTAAAATTTGGTAAAATACAGCAGAATTCTGCTGCATTTTAATCCACACCCCCTGCCAAATCAGACAACCAATACACAGCAGCCAATGTCACATATATTTTATCAATAGAACCTAAACAACAAGTTTCAAACTTGTTTAAACATAACAAAATCATCTATTCTATTAAAACACATAAAAATCTAAAGCTTTCAACCAAAATCACATTACAGCAAGTCTAAAAGGAACAAAGTTTTGCAACAATCAATCAAGCAAAAATATCCTATTACACAATCCAAATTACTTCCGATCCTCATCGGTTTCAGTCTCCTCATTATTAGATTCTTCTATTGAGTGACGTTGTTTTCCATGGTTTGCCATGAATGTTCACATCATACTTATTGTTTCTTGAACATTATTCCATTATTGAGACAATTAATTGATTTGCGTCTGCATAGTCTCAATTTCTTCAGGTGAAGCAGAAGTACCACTAAATAATGCGGCTGGATGACTAGACGACGGCTGCACTCTAAGTCTGTAGACTCTATTTTTATTTATTTTTATGAGAAATAAAAAAATATATTTAAATGAGCAAGAGAAGAAACATACAACTTGTGAAAAATAATATTAAAATAAAGTCATATATAAAAAATTACTAAAATATTGTATACCTTTATTTACTCCACCGGCTGCCTGTGTCCATATCGAAGTCATATCTTCGGGCATCAGTTGGGAATCGGGTTGAGTTTGTTGCCACTCCTCCATTCTTCTTTGATACCCTTTTTGAAATTTTGTTGGCAAATATTATATAAACGAATTAATCTTAACCAAGAATAAAGGTAGTATTGAATTTAGACTCTTACATATGTCTCTGCACACGGTTCGACCCTTCATTCTCTTGTACCATCCTTCTTGTTCTTCTTATGTGTCTCCTCAAAGACAATTGCATGAGACACATTTCTCGCATGTACCTTTTTCTTTCAAAATCAAAAACATGAGTTTATTACTTGAATCTCATATAAGTATGCTACGTAAAATTTTATAAATTAATTACCAATCTCAATCGATGGGTAGCAAAACTTATTGAACCATCGGTGTGCAACGAGCCACCCTTACTGGAGACTCTGTTTGTCTTCGCTTTTTCACTCTTCTGCTTCCATGACAAAAATATGTAGATCTTTATTCTATGCAAAAACCTGCATTATATGTAAAATAAACATTCGTTAAATATATGTAGATCTTTGTTCTAATAATTTAAAATTAAAAAATTACTTACTCGTCCCCATGCGGATACGATGATTAATAAATGCATATGATCGTACTCCACAGTCCCACCAGCATACTGTCTCCGTGAAGGAGCAACTGAAAGAGTACTAGTAGATGTGGATGCAGCCACCTGGGATCCTCCAATATCCAGTCTAGAAATACTAGGAGCAGATGATGATGGAGATAATAATAGAGTGGATGATGATGGAGGCACAAAAGATGAACCATCATACTGACTGTAATACCCACCCTGGGATGGAATCAATGGTGAGCCATCATGCTGACTAGTAGGGACACGATGACTCAAAGGTGATAAATTAGGCGTGGACATAAAATTAATAGTAGTGGAGGCTGAACCACTCTGGGTCGGCATGGAATAATATTGTATTGTGCTAGCCGGGGGGTGACTCTGAAAAACTCAGGTGGTAATTAAGTCGTCGACTGAGAAGGACGAGAAAAACTAGGAGGAGGACTCATCCTAGGCATGTGTGAAGAAATGTGATCACTCGTGGATGAAAAAGTATTTTTTTTCTTCCTAGATTGTTTCGGTTCTTTACCCTTAGAAGCCATCTGTACAATTTAAGTAAAATAAAGTATAATAATAAAAAAATCAATAGGTAATAATATAAAGAAATTCTTCTACATATTATAACAATTAAAAAAAAGAACATATATAAAGTCCAACAAGATATAAAAATAAAACAATAACATAAGGAATAAAATAAGAAATCAAACAAGTCATAAAACACACAAACAACTCAATCAGCATCGCTTTCTTCATACTGATCATATTCATTTTCATCATCGCTTTTGTCATTTTCATCATATAATACTTCATCCTCGCTTGCTTCATATTCATCACTTGAATCTCCATCCTTGTTTGCCATGGATGTTTCTTCCTCATACTCACTTTGATTTGATCTAAGAACTGAAGGCTCGAATTCCTCATAAAGGCCTTCACTATCCTGCAATTCACCTGCTAGTTAATCATCCAGCATTGCTTCAACGCTTGAAATGTCATTCTGGTACGCTACATCTAATGCATCCTCGACCTCAACTCGAACCACGGGCTTTGTCTTTATCACTACCCCTCCATGCGGCCTTCTTCGTGCACAAAGAATAAGGTGCATAATACACATGTTTCACATTTTGTGCAATGATAAATAGGTCATAGAGTCTATACCTCCCTGTGTGCTTTATTTCAACTATTTTATACAGAAGATGCACCTTTGTACCTCTAGTAGGTGTTGGATCATACCATTTACACTGAAAGAGTACTAAATTTTTCTTTGGCCAACCAACACTATACTCGAGTTCTAATATCTGTTGAAGCACATCATAATAATCAACATCACTATCAGCTTTCACACACACATCACTATTATTAGTTTTTTTGCCCTTGGACCATTCTTCTATATGAAACTTGTACCCATTGACGGAGTACTTAGACATCATTCTGACCTTAGAGCTAGGTCCCCAAACAATGTCATGCAAAAATGGATCATTTACACAATTATCTGGATTATGAACCTAGATCAAACCCAATATATATAATGGTTAATTAGAAATTAAAAAGTACGTACAACTGATAATAATTTGCATGGAAAGAAACTTCGCTAATACTTACGAAGTGTTTAAACCATTCTGCAAACTTAGGATAAACATGCTCATGCATATATGTACCCATAAACCAACTGTCCGACAAATTTGAAACTTTTATTAGTTAAAATGATTGATAATTTAGATTGAATGTAAGTCGGCAATATAAATGTACACTTACGTATAATAAGGTTGGACCTCGGGACAATATGTAACTGGCCTTATACTTCTGAATCTTGTTGTTTAAGTATGTCAAGTACAACTCAGCCCGCCTATAATATTCTTTCAAATCCATCCTGGCCTTCAAGTTATCTTTTGTCTTGTCACTTATATCCATCAGTATTAAACAAGTTATAAAAAAAAGTTCTTCTCGATATGCATTACATCAAGATTATGCCGAAGAAGATTGTGCGTCTAATAAGGTAACTCCCAAAATATGCTCTGTTTTGTCCAGTTCTGTGTTACACCATACCCCGATATCTTATTAGGCAATGCATAATCTGTTACCTTAGGTAGATTCATAACTCTGTTCCAAATCTCTTCAGGCGGCACAGCATGCAGTGGCTCCTCAAAATCAGTTTTGTTCTTCATAAATGCACCAATATTTCTCCTAAACTCATGATCCATTGGCAAGAAGTTGCGATGACAGTCAAACCATGTGTTCTTGCCTCCATATTTCAAAGTGAATGCCTTTCTGTCTTCCATACAAGTCGGGCAAGCTAACTTTATGGCAATTGACTACCCGGACATTATTCCATAAGCAGGAAAATCATTTATAGTCCACATCAAAGCAGCACGTAGTATGAAGTTTTGCTTAGTTTATACATCATATGTTTCCACACCTTGATGCCATAATAACTTCAACTCATCAATTAGGGGCTGCATGTATATATCAATCAATTGTTTTGGATTGCATGGACCTGGAACAATACAAATTAGAAACAAATATTGACTTATCATACACAATTCAGGCGACAGATTATACGGTGTAACAAACACTGTCAATATGAATATGGTGCAGCAGACACTGCAAATGGAGTGAATCCATAAGCATATAATCCCAGCCTAATATTTCTTGGTTCACCGACAAAGTTTGGGAATACACTATCAAAATGCTTCCATGCTTCTCCATTTGATGGATGACATAGCACACCGTCTGGCCTTCTACTTTCATAATGCCATCTCATATGAGGAGCGGAACTCATTGATGCATACAACCTCTTTAACCTTGGTATAAAAGGGAAGTAGTGCATCGCCTTCACTAGAACCTTCTTCTGTTTAGCATTTCTGACTTCTTTTTAACGCGGCTGGTTACTATGCAACCTTTCTCACAACAATCAATCCTCTCCGATGAAAGACCCAACTTGGAAATTAATTTCTTTACCGTGTAAAAATTTTTGGGCAGGTCAATCAGATTAAGTTCAATCATAAGGCCAATGATAGAATCCATGGTCGCTCCTGAATCAATTTAACCTTGTCCAAAGCATGCTGAACTAAGTCAATACCTACTAGCCTAGCCTCACCTGGCTCAAACTAACCCACCGGAGATCTACACCGTCTCCCATACAAAGCCTCATACAGGGCCATCTGAATGCTCGACTAATAGTTGTTTGTTGTAGGCAAACTCCGCGAGTGGCAGAAACAGGTCCCAAGAACCCCCAAAATCAATAACACAAGCACGTAGCATATCCTCCAATATCTGGATAGTGCTCTCGGACTGTCCGTCCGTCTGAGGGTGAAATGTTGTACTCAGCTCAATCTAGGTGCCCAACTCTCGCTGCACGGCTCTCCAAAACTGCAATGTAAACTCTGTGCCTCGATCTAAATATGGACACGGCCACACCTTGAAGGCGAACAATCTCTCGGATGTAAATCTCAGCCAATCGCTCAGAAGAATAAGTAGTACCAACTTGAATGAAGTGCGCAAACTTGGTCACTCTATCTATAATTACCCAAATAGCATCGAACTTCCTCGAAGTCCGTGGGGACTACAAAATCCATGGTGATCCGCTCTCATTTCCACTCTGAAATCTCTAACCTCTGAAGCAATCCGCCAGATCTCTGATGCTCATACTTCACTTGCTGACAATTGAGGCACCGAGCTAAACCCCACTATATCCTTCTTCATTCTTCTCCGCCAATAATGTTGCCTCAAGTCTTGGTACATCTTCGCGGGCACCCGGATGAATGTAATACCGCGAACTATGTGCATCCTCAAGAATCAACTCACGTACCCCATCTACATTAGGCACACAAATCCGACCCTGCATCCTCAATACCCCATCATCCCCAATAGTAATATCTCTGGCATCACCGTGCTGAACCGTGTCCTTAAGGGCAAGCAAATGAGGATCATCATACTAGCGCTCTCTGATGTGATCATACAAGGAAGATCAGGATACCACACAAGCTAGAACCTGACTGGGCTTTGAGATATCTAATCTTACGAACTGGTTGGCCAAGGACTGAACATCAAATGCAAGAGGTCTCTCATCAACAGGAATGAATGCAAGGCTACCCATACTCACCGCCTTTCTGCTCAAGGCATCGGCCACCACATTGGCCTTCCCAGGATGATACAAAATAGTGATATCATAGTCCTTTAGCTGCTCCAACCATCTCTGCTGCTTCAAATTTAGATCCTTCTGTTTGAACAAGTGTTGGAGACTCCGATGATCTGTAAATACCTCACAAGACACACTGTAGAGGTAATACCTCCAAATATTCAATGCATGAACGATGGAAGCTAACTCCAAATCATGGACGGGGTAGTTCTTCTCATGGGGCTTCAACTTACGCGAAGCATAAGCAATCACTCTACCCTCCTACATCAAGACACATCCAATACTGATCTGAGAAGCATCACAATACACTGTATAAGAACCAGAAGCTGAAGGTAGAACTAGCACTGGAGCTGTGGTCAAGGCAGTCTTGAGCTTCTGAAAGCTCTCCTCACACCCATCCGACCACCTGAAAATAGCACCCTTCTGGATCAACTTGGTCAAAGGCGATGTAATAGACGAGAAACCCTCCACGAAGCGACGATAATAACTGGCCAAGCCGAGAAAGCTCCAAATCTCCGTAGCTGAGGACGGTCTGGGCCAACTCTGAACCGCCTCTATCTTCTTCGGATCTACCTGAATCCCCTCACTAGACACCACGTGCCCCATGAATGCCACTGAGCTAAGCCAAAACTCACACTTAGAGAACCTAGCATAGATCTTCTCCTCCGTCAACCGCTGCAATACAATCCTCAAATGTTGGGCATGCTCCTACTAGCTACAAGAGTACACCAGGATATCATCAATGAACGCCATGACAAACGAGTTAAGATAAGGATGGAATACATTGTTCATCAGATGCATGAATGATGCTGGGGCATTGGTCAACCCAAAATACATCACGAGAAACTCATAATGACCATAACGGGTCCTAAATATTGTCTTTAGAATATCCGAGTACCGAATCTTCACCTGGTGATACCCAGACCTCAAGTAAATCTTAGAAACACCCTCGCTCCCTAAAGTTGGTCAAACAGATCATCAATACGCGGCAAAGGATACTTGTTCTTGATTGTGACTTTGTTCAGTTGCCTATAATCAATGCACATCCTCATAGTTCCATCCTTCTTCTTCACAAACAGAACCGGTGCACCCCAAGGCGACACACTAGGCCTAATAAACCCCTTATCAAGGAGTTCCTGAAGCTGCTCTTTCAATTCCTTCAACTCAGCCGATGCCATACAATATGGTGGAATATAAATTGGCTGAGTGCCTCGCACCAGGTTAATACCAAAGTCAATATCCCTATCGGGCGGCATGCCCGGCAGATTTGCGGGAAACACATCCCGGCAGATTTGCGGGAAACACATCCGAAAAATCTCGCACCACCGGAACAGAATCAATAGTAGGAGTATCAGCACCAACATTCCTCACAAAGGCCAAATAAGATAAAAAAAAACCTTTCCCAATCATCCGCTGGGCCTTCAGATATGAAATCAATCTGTTGGGAACATAGTCTAGAGAACTTCTCCACTCAATCCTCGGTAACCCCGGCATAGCCAACGTAACGATTTTGGCGTGGCAATCCAGAACAACATGACATGGAGACAACCAATCCATACCCAAGATCACGTCAAAGTCCACCATACTAAGCAATAAGAGATCAACTCTAGTCTCCAATCCCCCAATAATCACTACACACGACGGTATACACGGTCCACAACAATAGTATCGCCAACCAGCGTAGATACATGAACAGATGAAACTAAGGACTCACGGGGCATATCCAGATAATGAGCAAAATACGATGAGACATACGAATAAGTGGAACCAGGTTCAAATAATACAGAAGCATCCCTGTGGCATACTGAGACAACACCTGTGATCACTGTGTCTGAAGCAATGGCGTCTGGCCTGGCAAGAAGAGCATAGAATCGGGTCTGGCCGCCACCTGATCGGCCTCCCCTTCTAAGGTGACCCCTAGTTGCCTCAGCCTCACCCTAAGCTGGCTGGGCGGGTGGTGAAGTAACTAGTGCTGAAGTCGTAGTCTGACTCCTTTACTGAGCTGACCTCCCAAGAGGCGGGGACATATGACCAAGCTCCCCACACTCGTAGCAACTCTGATCTGACAATGGTGGTGGAGACTGAAGGGAGCCCCGAGCACCGTGATAACTGCTAAAAGGACCCGGCATAGATGAACCCTGAACGATAGAGCACGGGACGAACTCTGAGCTGGAAGGGCACCGAAATATGACTGACCCTGTTGAGAGCTCTATGAACCATGGCCAGATGATGCATCACGGTGAACTGAACGAGCCGTCTGAGCGTGCCTATAAGGACGACCCCTGTCATGGTGGAACTGACCCCCAGAATGAACATCGCTGAAACCACCCGATCCACCAGGCCTCTTGGCCTCCCTCTCGCCTCGCTCCTGACTGTGGACTATCTATATCTGCCGAGAAATGTCGACCACCTCGTCAAAAGTATCACCGGACACTCTCTCTCTACCATAAGCAACCGCAACTGATATGTGAGGCCGTCAATGAAACTCCTAATCCTCTCCCTATTAGTGGTAACCAACTAAACTGCATGACGGGCCAACTCAGAAAACCTCATATCGTATTGCATCACAGACAGGCCATCCTGACGTAGTTGCTCAAACTGTCTGCATAGCTCCTCTATGCGAAACTGCAGCACGAACTTCTCCAAGAAGAGAATAGAGAACTCCTGCCATGTAAGTGGTGTTGCACCGACCAGCCCATCTGAGGGTAGCCCCATGAATTGAAAAGTAGTGAACGAGACCCCACTGGTCTCCAGAATACCAGCCGTGTGAAGCATCCACTAGAACTTATCCAAGAAACGTTGGGCATACTTTGACTCTGCACCGCTAAATGATGGGGGTTGAAGCCTCCCAAATCTCTCAAGTCTCCTCTACTCATCGTCAGCCATAATGGGGATCACCGGGGCCTGAGCAGCTGCAACCGACTGTGCTGGTAGTAACCCCGGTGTCTAAACTCCTTCATCACCTGCTCTGGAGTACGGGCAGCGGGGGTATAAGTGCCTCCCCTGGCTTGAGAAGTGGCTGGTGCGGCCTGAGCCAAAACCACCTGAGCGAGGCCCGCGTAAATGGTTAGAATCTAAGCCAAAGCCTCCTGGAGGCCTGGAATCACAATGGGCACAGCTAGCCCCACTTGCTCAACCGCAATTAGAACATGGTCCTGAGCTGGAGCAACTGGTGGATCTGCAGGTGCTGCTCTAGCTGTTGTACGAGATGCACTTATGCCCCTACCGCGGCCCCTACCGCGACCTCGACCTCTTGTGGCCCTAGCTGGTGGTACTGGTGGCTATCCATCCTACCTGGTAGCATGTGTTCTCACAATCTGTGAGAAAATAAAATATAGTAGTTTAGTTACCGGCATCCACAAATCCGCACACCAAGAATACAAGAATGTGAAGTTTCCTAAGGGTTCGGCAGCCTCTCGAAGATAAGTACAGACATCTCCGTACCAATCTGCAAGACTCGACTAAACATGCTCATGACTCGTGAGACCTATGTAACATAGGCTTTGATACCAACTTGTCACGACCCAAAATCCTAATATGTCATGATGGCGCCTATCGTGGCACTAGGCAAGCCGACATTTATGAAATAACTCCAACACTTACTGGAAAACGGATTTAAAATAGTTTAAATAATAACACTTCTCATAAACAGGATAGAAAGTCAAAAATGCAACGCGAAAATTTCGAACATCGGGGTATCACTAAGTACATGAGCATCTATAAATCACAAGTCTGGAAAACACTGTCTAATATAATCTAAAACTGAATACAATAAGCAGAAAGATAGGGAAGGAGAAACAAGGCATGTGAAATGCTGGCAGCTACCTCATAATCTCCAAAAGATCAACAGTGCGTGGAAATCAACACCCACCGTGTCTGAAAGCACCTAGATCTGCACACGAAGTGCAGGGTGCAGCGTGAGTACAACCAACTCAGTAGGTAACAAGACTAAATAAAGAACTTAAAGTAGTGATGAGCTTCACAACTATAGTTCAATTACAGTGATTTTAACATAGGAAGGTAGTCATACTTTCAAGTTCGATATATCAGGTCGAAACAATTACTTCATGACAAGTTTAAGTGAAACAGAGTGTAATATCTTTCAGAAAAATTACAAGACAGTAATACATGACAGCTAAGTGCAACAGTAATGAAATCAAATGCATCCTCTCAGGGCCACAACCACTCAGCCCTCCCATTCACTTAGCACTCGACACTTGGCATTCGCACTCAGTAGGTAGTTGTGCTCACTGGGGGTGTGTACAGACTCTGGAGGGGCTCCTTCAGCCCAAGCGCTATATCAAGCCAATCATGGCATAAGTCAATGAAATATGCTGGGCATGCAACCCGATCCCATAAATGTAGCCATAAGGCTCATTGCGGCATGCAACCCGATCCACACATATACAGCCATAAGGCTCGTTGCGGCGTGCAACCCGATCTACATATTACATATATCACTCACAGTTCGGCACTCAGGCCCCAACTCAGTCACCAACCTCTCCAGTCTCTCGGTCTCTCAGAAATCATGAAAAATCAGCCCAAACAGAATGATGTAATATATCAACAAGGAACAAAAGAGATTGAGATATGATATGCAAGTAAAATGAAAACTGAGTACAACAGCAATTTAGCAGACAATTTAACATGTAATACGGGCTCTGAGGCCCCTTCAGTACCAACATGTGATCTACGCATGATTTCTAACAGGACTTGCAGCTCAATTTCAATACCACGTGAAGAATTTACAGATATCAACAGTTTAATCATCTATTGGGTTCCATGGAATAGACCGAGTCCCAATTCCTACGGTGCACGCTCATACGCCCGTCACCTAGCATGTGCGTGACCTCAAAACCAATCACAAGACACATAATACAAGGTTTCATACCCTTAGAACCAAATTTAAAATTGTTAATTACCTCAATCCGAGCAAATCTCTACTCCAATATACCCTTGCCTCGCGAGACGGCCTTCGAAATGCCTCGAATCTAGCCATAAACAATTTGATATAATCAATACGGGCTAGAGGAATCAACTCTATGAGAAAATGCTAAGCTATTAATCAAAGCCCAAAAATCGACTCAAAAGCCGGTTCCCGAGCCCATGTCTCGCAATTCGATAAAATTCACAAAACCGAAAGCCCATACAACCACGAGTCTAACCATACTGAATTTATCAAAATCCGGCACCAAATCGTCACCCAAATCCCCAAATCAAACTCTCCAAATCCCTAGCCTCAACCCCCCAATTTACACCTTAAATACACACCAACTAGGTGGGAAAATCAATGGAGAAACAAGATTATTGATAAAAAATGAGCACAAGGGACTTACCTCAAGAATCCCCTCGAAAATCCTCTCAAGAATCTCCAAAACCTGAGCTTAAAATGTTTGAAATGAAGCCAAAATCGCGAACCCTTGTTTTAATAATCTTCCCAGTACTTCCGCTTTTGCGGTTCCCTCCGCTCCTGTAGCCCAATCTTCCACTTCTACGAACTCACTTTTGCGAGCACCAAGCCGCTTCTATGGACCAAGCCCATCTGTCCAGTTCTACTTCTGCGGTCCTTCTGCCGCATCTGCAGTTACGCAGATGCGGAATTGCCCATTGCACCTGCGCGCCTCTCGCTTCTACGCACCTCTCACCACACCTGCGGTGTGGAAATAGCCTCGCACCTGCGACCTTTGCTTACTTCCTCCCTAGCTGCTTTTGCGGCTACCTTCTCACTTCTATGAGAACGCACTTGCGATCCCCACTCCGCACGTGTGATTGAACCAGAAGTTGGTGAGCTGAAGCATTCCTTCAAACTTCAAATCGATCCGATAACCATCCGAAATCAACCCAAGGCCCTCGGGACCTCAACCAAACATACCATCAAGTCATAAAATATCATACAAACTTAGTCGAGGCCTCAAATTACCTCAAACAACATTAAAAACATGAATCGCACACGGATTCCAACCTAATGAACTTTGAACTTCCAATATCTACAAACAACGCCGAAACCTATCAAATCATGTCCGATTGACCCCAAATTTTGTACAAAGTCAGAAATGACACCACGGACCTACTCCAACTCCCGAAATCCCAATCCGACCCCGATATCAAAAACTCCACTCCCGGTCGAACTTTCCAAATTTTCAACTTTGGCTATTTCAAGCCTAATTCAACTACGGACCTCCAAATCACAATCTGGACACGCTCCTAAATCTAAAATCACCCAACGGAGCTAATGGAACTATCAAAATTTCATTCCAGAGTCATTTACTCATAAGCCAACATTCGGTCAACCTTTTCAACTTAAGCTTTCCACCATGAGACTAAGTGTCCCAATTCATTCTGAAATCTCTCCGGACCCGAACTGACCATCCCAATAAGTCACATAACAGCTATAAAGTACAAAATGAGCAGTAAATGGGGGAACGAGGCTACAACTCTCAAAACGATCAGTCGGGTCGTTACAACTACTAAAAATTTTGAAAAAGAAAAATGAGAAGAAGAGGAGAGGACGAGGGATAGAAAGAAGAAGAGCAAGAATTACATTACCTTTGCCTGCAATGGAAGTTGCCGTGGAGGGTCCGCCGTGGGTTGGAGGAGTTGGGAGGAAAGGGAAAAAGAAAGAGTGAAAGAGGCGAAACAAAATATTTTCAAGGGAAAGCAGGTATTTTAAAAGGATTTGCGACCGAATCGGTCGCAATATTAATTTGATATTTAATTTTTCCGACAAGAATAGTGACACATGTGGGTCAACGAAGTCAAACGTGTCAGGCGGCAGTTAATTGCAAATCAGTCGCAATTTTTAATTTTTAATTTTTATTTTTTATTTTCCGACAAAAACGGTCGGAAACCTCGCAAAAAGCTTTCGCGGTTTTATCCTCCAATTTTTTGGACGGGCCCAATCGCAATGTCAGTCTTAAAATTATTTTTAAAAAAGTAAATATATTTTTTAGCAAATTTTCAATCGTTTTAGTCGGAAACTCCAACTGAATTTTTCCAGTCGCAAATTGGCGGTCCGGAAACTGTCATTTTTTAGTAATGAACAAGGCCATTCCATGCTTCATGTTTATTGTAAATGACTGCAGTTGTAAGACTTCTAGTAGGGTTGATTCCGGTGCCGGTGATTGTGATAGTAGCCAAGTGAACCATGAAAACCGCAAATCCAATTGGAAGAGGTGCCAAGACCTAGAATTCAAGAAAATCATGTGTGTACACTTATTGGGTTAGCAACTTATTTGTGATGATCTCATAACCGATATTATTGTTTAAATATGTATTACACCGTCAATATATAAATTAAACGCACAATTACTAACATTACTTATGGGGACAGGAGAATCTCTGGCATTCCTAGGGCCTCTGGCTGATTAACTGTAGAGGTCATAACGAGTTTTATATATGGCCTTCACTAAAGCAACACCATAAATGGCTCCCAAATATTGAACTATAATACACAATAATCCTCTGCTTAGGGACACTTTCCTAGCAAGGAATAGTCCAAAAGTCACTGCTGGATTAATATGACCACCTTCAGTACTTACCCTAGAAGTCAAGTTAGTTGATTGCGTAAACTTGGAAATAGTAAAAGTCTAGTTATCAGAAAGTATATAAGAGCACAATACACAGCATTTGGCAAAAATCTCTTTTTTAATTGAAAAAAAAAATAAGTTGAAAGAGTCCTCTGAATATTTTAGTCTTACATAAATTCAATATCTTTTTGAAATATGAAAAAAAAAAAAAAAAAAAAAAAAAAAAAAAAAAAAAAAAAAAGAGAAGATACCATCAAAATCTATTGAAGTGACTAATTCCTGGAAATTAGGAGGCTTGAATTCAATTAATTGTATCTTTCTTTAAATTTTTTCTTTTGGGTTCTTCAAGTGTCTGGTATTTGATTTACGGCATGATTGCGCCGGAAAGTCTCAATTCAGGCAATAAAACACTCCCTATCTATCATCACAACCTTTGTGGTTTATTTTTCTTTAAGTTGTTATTGTGATGTATGGAGCAGATAAAGACACTCACATGTGAAGGAAAATATTTTATTTATAAATTTATGAATGATCTTTACAATTATTTATTTTCTCTACGTATAAAATAAGCTATTAATAGCTCTATTTATAATAGTACGAAACTTATTTTAACTAGAAACAGGAAAACCTACTCCTATATTAATCGTAACTACAAATCCTATTTAGACATTAAATAAACTAACAAATATCAAATCCTAAACAATTAAAAAAATTTAGTACAACTTTGAATTGGTTTTTCAATATTTTCCCGTAATTCAAAGTTGTATACGACTTTTGTTGTATTGGAGCACTTCTCTCCTCTTCTACTTTTGTTGAAACACATGTCTCCAACCCTCGTTGATGCACTTTGTCACCAACACCCACTTTTGTTGAAGCGCTTGTCTCCAACTCCCGTTAATGTACTTTGTCACCAACACTCAATCTTGTTGAAACATCTATCTTCAACTCCCGTTGATGCACTTTGTCACCAACTCCTAAATTTTATTGAATTACATGTCTCCAAATTTTAGTGTGGCTGAGGGTTTACTAAATGCACAGATGAAATCAAATCAAACCAGGTCAAATTATTTGGTTTCAGATTTTGTCCCTTTTTTGTGTTGTAGAATTTTTTCCCCACGTGAAATACAAATTTAATCCATTCGATTATTACGCAATGTAGAAATTTCTTTTTCATAGTCAATAGAATATAAGTTTAATCATGAAACGAACAAATGGATGAACTTATATTATCTATTGAAGCATCTATGCATGTAAACAAGAAATTCGTGAGAAGTCATGATTATTCACTTTAATTAATAAAGATCAAATAACAGCCTTACATCCATATATTCTTTATCTTAATGTGGGTGTATAAAGAAAAATGAAAGAGTAGTATAATATAAATCATAGAACCTTTCTTTAGAGCATACAATATACAGAAGTACTAATTATCACTCTTTGCTTTCAGGATCACTGTACTCTCAAGCGGTGACGGAACTAGGTGGACACAAAACCATTTGTCGAATTTATACTACACAAATAGGATTAAATATAAATGGTCAAATTCTCTTGACAAAAGAGAAGATTAGAAGATTCAAGAATACAGTTAAAGGGAAATAGATGAAGGTTCTTCTATCTGTGACGAGTTAGATTATGACACATTATTTGAGCTAATTCATTTTTTTTTCATAACACAATCCATGTTGATCCAAGTAAATTATGAACGATTGGATCATGATGTATCTCGTCTAAATTGGCGTAGTCAGGAATTCTGTCAAGAGTATTCAAATTTTAAATATGTCACGATCCAAAATCCACTATAGGTCATGATGGCGCCTAACGCCACCCTCAGGCAAGCCAACAATGATTTATCAATTTAATTACTCATTTTATTACTTACGAAATCATAGATTTAATAAGGAAGGAGATTTACACTTCTAAATCCACGGGAACGTACAATATTTATAATTTATAAAAGAAATGAACGGCGATAATAATATATGAAACCGTAAGCATCAACTAGTATAACCCCAAAATTCGGTGTCACAAGTGCATGAGCCTTTACTAAGGAGTACAATAATAATACAACATATGTCTAGAATGTAAATAAGATAGGATAAAATAGATAGTACGATGGAGACTTCGTGGACTGCGATGCGTAGCCTGGAATGCAGCTCACATGAAGTCTCCTCAACAGCTGCACCTACGGGCCAAGATGATCATCAAATGAACCTGTCAGATCCTGAACATTTAGTGTAGAAGTGCAGCATGAGTACGTAAATAAACGCATACCAGTAAGTATCTAGCCTAACTCCGGATAAGTAGTAACGAGGGATCGACATTGACACTTACTAGTGGTCCAATAAAGCAATATGGTAACTCATAAACAGATAAGAGTACAACAATAGTAGTGAGGTAAATCTGTATCCAATATAATCTTCCAAATTTTCTTTTAACGATATCAATTTCTCAATCCCGTATTCTATCTCAACAACTCGGAAAATATCAAGTGCCAATAATAAATGGATAAGAAATATCGTATAAAATGCAAGGCATCAGTGGAAGGAAAATCTCGCGAATATTCGGACTGCTAGCGATATAACGCACGATTATGCCGAGGTAGTACAGCCAGATCTTAGAAAGAGTATGATACTGCCGAGGCGATCAGTCTGATCTCATCATAACGTGTACATCGCCGAGGGTCGAGCGGCACGAACCATAGATGCATCTATTATACTGCCCAGGCGAACGGCTCGCTCTCATGAGCGTGTGGGACATAATCCTGCTGAGGCGTTCGCCCCGCTCCACAAGAAAGGAAAGGAATTATCGAATTACGAGATACGAGCTTACGATACAATATATGAATACAAAGTGAGTATAACCTTTACCGTTTCTCAAATAACTTGTCAACAACTCAAGGTGATAACGCTCGGCCTAATATATATATATATATATATATATATTTCTAAATCAATTATAATTTCAATTGATTAAGCCAGCAGAATGAATTCAAATATTTCAAGTATTACATGGTAAAGTCCTAAGTCTACCCGGACGTAAACATGTTTTTGCTACGTACCGACTCTCGTCACCATTGTACGTAAGTAGCACCCACAACTACGTAACAATTACATCACCTAGGGGTAGTTTCTCCCTCACAAAGTTAGAAAGGAGACTTACCTCGCCCGAAATTCCATAACCAACTCCAATGCCGCTCTAACACCTCAACTCAAAGCCAAACGTCCCGAAACTAGTCAAACAACATGTATATCAATCAAAATATACTCTAATGCTTAAAATTTAACAATTTATAATGATTCCCAACTCCTCTTGAAAATTCAATAAAGCCAACCCTCGGGCCCACGTGCCCGAATTCCAAAAGTTTTTGAAGATAAACTTTACCCATGATTCCCAACTCCTCAATTCAATAAAGCTAACCCTCGGGCCCACGTGCCCGAATTCCAAAAGTTTTTGAAGATAAACTTTACCCATAACACCACGAACTCAAATATATAATTTATTCCAAATTCCACGTCCAATTTCATGGTCAAAATCTAAAAATACCAAATTTTAGATTTTCTACCAAATTTCTACTAATATTCATGCTTAAATCCATACATAAGCCATGTATTTAGCTCACAAGCTGTAGGAATCACTTACCTCAGAATTGACGACAGAGATGGCGCTCCAAAATAGAAGTGAAAATAAGCCAAACCCACGTACTTAACAAAGCCTTCTGCCCAGCGATCATCACACCTACGGCCACTTGACCGCATCTGCAGTCCCGCTGGTGCGGTCCAACCATCACATCTGCGAACATTCCACTGCCTCCAGCATTCGCTTTTGCGGACAAGGGTCCGCTTTTTGCGAGTCCGCTTCTACAGATTTTTCCGCTTCTGCGCGTCTTCATCCCAGGCCCCATTCGCTTTTACACTCCACTGCCCACACCTGTGAACTCGCAGGTGCGGTAAATTCCTCGCACCTGCGAATCCAGCCAACCTCACTCCCCTCAGCTTCTGCGAGCCCTTTGGCCGCTTCTGCGAGCTCACACCTGCGGCCCTTTCTATGCAGGTGCGATTGCACCATATCTCAGCTGCCTCAACAATCCTTCCAAGTCAAAACTCGATCCGTTTCCAATCCGATTCGCACCCGAGGCCCCCAGGACCCCATCCAAACATACCAACACATCCCATAACGCGATACGGACTTAGCCGAAGCCTCAAACCATGCCAAACGACATCAAAATTATGAAATGACGATCAAAACCTTTCCTTAAACTTTAAAACATTTCAAACTTCGATGAAACGCTTCCGAATCATACCAAAACATTTCGGAATGACACCAAACTTTGCCTACAAGTCACAAATCACGATAGGAACCTATTCCAAGGCTCGGAACCTCAAACGGACATCAATAACACCGAAGTTCACTTCAAATCAAACTTAAGAAATTCTTAAACTTTCAAAATGCTAACTTTCCATAATAAGCGCCGAGATGCTCCCAGACCACCCGATACTCAACCCGAACATACGCCCAAGTCCGAAATCATCATATGAACCTATTGAAAACTTCAAATCCCGATTCCGAGATCGTTTACTCAAAAGTCAAATCGTAGTCAACTCTTCCAACTTAAAGCTTCCGAATTTAGAATTTTCTTTCCAAATCAACTCTAATCTTCCGGAAGTTCAATTCCGACTATGCATACAAGTCACAATACATGAAGTAAAACCTTTGAATTTCTCTACAAGACATGATTCTAACATACGAACACCGTATCAATTACTACACACTGTACCAAAACATGATCGTGCACTTATGCTGAAATCACACCATGCACCACATAAGCCGCTTGACGATAATAACATCCTCTGACAACAATAGCTGCAATTCCACGAATCTGATGCCCACAATACGCCTCATAACACATGTAAGTCCTGTTCCAACTCTCGCAATACTGCCACGATGAAAGAGACGTGTAGAAACTCATAACCACCTAACCAAATCAATAAATCATGGAGTCTCTCCTCCTGATAAGTACCATTACCTCATTATGAACTGAATAATGATATTTGCTCTTTAATATACCCTACATAACTCTAATCGCGCTGATCCCAGGTCCAATAACGTCTCACCTAGTACAAGACGCTCAAGAAATAAGCCATCCCAAGCACTGCCAAAAACCTCATATGACGCCATCAATGCGCCAACAAGCTACAACTCGAATTGATACATAAGGAAAAACGAACTCTGGAAAAGAACTACCCAGCCTACGTAACGAATGAAACAACCAAAAATATGTTATGAACCTTTCTCAGAGAATGAGAAACAAAATGCACAAGAATAGATATAGGGAACCATACTCAACACCTCACTGTTGCAGCGTGCAACCCGATCCATACATGATACCGTTGCAGGGTGCAACCCGATCCAAACAACATACCCGTGGCGGCGTGCCACCCGATCCACACGTAACAGTAAATAAGGGAATAACCATCAAGCCACAATACTCATACCTATGAAATACCCGAATATTGACCATAAGCACGCCAAGTGCAAAAATATAACCCTGGGGAGACGGATAGCACCATATGCTACTAAACCCAAGCACGACTAAGATGCAATAAATGACCTCCATCTCGAGAGCCGTCCTGCTCACATAATACCACAAGCTACACGAGATCACAACACATGTGCGGATAATCAAGCCGTCTCACAATCCACATGGCACAATAGAGTTTTACATGGAACAACTGATGACGAGAATAACATCCAATGCCCGAAGGCTTCTTCGTAAGCAATGTTATGTCGAATAAACACATCCGACATGATGTAGAGCACACATTCACATTAAACCCACCAACGGACCTCAAGCCGATTATGATCATACCATATTAGGCCAACAACCTTCCAATGATCTAAAATGGCCCTATTCATGACACACACGAGCAGCCTTCCAATCCGAAACAAACTTCCCCAATCCACAACCCAAGGAATAGAGCGCCTTCCAGGCATAAATCCTCATATTAGCGGTATTACCATTACCTCCATACTTGATTTCAATCATAACAATTAAGTGACTAACATGTCACACTTATACGATCTTCTCGTGGGTTATATTTCCACAACCTTCTGCACCAGGTATCAAAGTCTGTACATCCACATCTCCAACCATACAATTTTTTGAACATCCGAATTTTTCCCTGCTCATCCGAGCTCGCGACGTTCTTATCAACACCGAACCGCAACCTGGATCCTCAACTTCCAATTCCCGTGCCGATCACTGCACATATCATGCTGCTACGCGAGAGTACAAGAATTTTATCATAACTCCTGAACCACTAATAGAATAAACACTTCATCGCTTTGAACCCTTTCACTTAACACATTTCAGAAGAACGATGGCAACATGCAACCGAATTCCCATAACCGCAAAAAATACAAGCCTTAAGTTGTGGTCTAAACCACCATAACTCTTCCAGGATCCATCTACATATAACAGGCCATTATAATCAAATACCTCCAAATCAATCAAATTACGGCGGCTGTCAAGCCCGCACGTATAACCACAAACCACCTGTATAACTTAACACGCTGAAGGAACTGATCATTGCCACAATCATGCTGATCCAAACTATTTCTAACCGACTCCACTTCTTCCAATTTACTCTGGAATTGCCTTAGAAATAATAGTAGCTCCATTCGAAATATAGCGAAACCCAACAACACTCATCCTGAGTGACCCAGTCCACGAGACCGCATCGCCTCAATGCCCATGAACCATCATATACACTCCTTATGCGCACAATAATATTTCCAACTTGTACACCCATTCTAAAAGATCCTCTACGAACCCGAAGTTATTTCTCCTTTTTTCTCTAATACTGCACCGCAGACCCGATGATAACATAGAACACTCTAGGCCCCTTTCATAATCCACTGCAAAAACTCGATTCTTAACTACACAACGGACCCAAAATCCTTAGTCACTGCACTTCAATTCTTGAACCTAGGACCGTTGTTGAGAGTCACCCACTCTGACCTGGTCTGGAATATAACCAAACTCCGACGCTCTGCTAGCACATGAACACCCTCTCAAAGAAGCAACCGGCTAAATTCTTTTCCTTGTACATCACATCCACAAGAAGCATAAACTCTGATCTTCCCAGAATTTGCAGATGAATCAATAAGGCGAAATATAGCAAACATTTATCAAGTTCTTTGCTCGAATTACCCCTGATGTTTTCTTTCCTTAGTCACATTTGATCCACCAATGCAACAATAATCGAAAACGCACAAGCAGACAACCACGCAATCCAATCGTAGACGGTGGGCTCCCCCACTTAGCTTTAAGCTACAATCACACAAATGTAGAGCCCACAAGGTTCTCCTTCTCAATTTACCATGATCACGCACCGTCAACCCGCCAAATTTCTCAAAATCTTTGGTTAAAACTCATGAACATTCCGAATTTATCAGCCATAATTGCATACTCGACCTTCTGCTTTATAGTAAGTAAAACTCTTCGTAGAAACTTCACCAAAATCACACAACCATTGACCTGTCCACAGGAGATAGCCCACCTATGGAATTCCATACCGACATCTCCCAACGACGTTGAATTGGGTACAACTACCATGAAATCAGTAAACCCTCATGAGCTCGTGCTCATCCACCAGCTGTACAAGTCTGTTCATTCCCCATTGACGTCAATTGAAAGTCCGACAATACATTCCAAACTTGAAGTCATGTTGCATCCTAACGATAATCAAGTTTTCACATCCCTTTTCATTTCCAACAACTCCTTTCTGCCATATTCGATATTCCTCAGTGCAGTAGCCACCATTTCAAATAAGGTCCGTAGACCTAGTCACTTTCTACCATGACTCCCAAAATCGCTCTAAACTTTCTCCAGGCACGTGGCTATCCTACTACAGAATCCATATCTACTCCGCCACTCCCATTTCGGTTAAACCATCTCCTTTAAGCAACTTCTCGACCTTTGCTTTTCACATTTGACCTGCTAGCAATTCAATCACCGCAAGACACCTCCCACCCTTTCCTTCTTCATCCTTCGCTGTCCAAATACTGCCTCTAAGGCAAAATCCATCTCTATAGCACCTGATCTAAAATATTGCTACCAACTCTAAGCCTCCTCGAAGATCATCTTTCTCAAGCCATCAATATCAGAAACACTGATTCGATCCTGAAAGCACTACTCACTGCCATCTCTAACAACAGCTTCCCAAGCACCATTTCACAACACCCTGCTCCGAAGGCAAATCAAAGAAGACCATAACACCGACGAGCCTTAATACGTTCAAACAAGGACGACGACACCACATCACAAATGAGAATTCCACCATGCTCGAATATATCGAGTCTCGTTACTCCATCAACCAAAGCCTGAACATCCATAGTATGATTGCCTTTACTCCGCTGGAATTAGATGTCTAACCTCTAAACCATGAACCGAGTAATCCTTCTTTCGAGTCATTCACTACCTCGACACATAGACCAGCCCGAATATGCAGGGAAACCACAGGAATCCGTGCATAGCCTCAAAACCATAGGAAATACAGATATTAAGCTTAAACGACAGAACATCCTGCCGCAAGGCGACGATAATAGCCTGCCCGAATACGCAGGGAAAAACAGCCTACACCATGTCTGCAGTACCACTAAAACTCCCCAATTCCCAATTGATAACAAGCACTTCACGTAGCATAATATTGAGTAGGAAGGAAATAATGGCACAAGCCTCAAAGGAATCAAATCGCACGATAAGAAAATTAAGAAGGGAAGTGCTCCCAACAACCCTGTAGCCTCTCAAAGATACGTACAGACGTCTCCGTACCGATCCGCAAGACTCTACTAGACTTGCTCATGACTTGTGAGACCCAATTGAACCTAGAGCTCTGATACCAAGCTATCACGACCCAAAATCCACTATAGGTCGTGATGGCGCCTAACGCCGCTATCAGCCAAGCCAACGGTTATTTATCAATTTAATTACTCATTTTATTACTTTCAGAATCATATATGTTAATAAGGAAGGAGATTTACACTTCTAAATCCATGGGAATGTACAACATTTGTAGCTTATAAAATAAATGAAAGGCGATAACAATATACGAAATCGTAGCATCAACTAGTATAACCCCAGAATCTGGTGTCACAAGTGCATGAGCATTTACTAAGGAGTACAATAATAATATAACATCTGTCTAGAATGTAAATAAAGCATGATAAAATAAATAGTACGATGGAGACTCCATGGGCTGCGATGCGTAGCTCGGAATGCAGCTCACATGATGTTTCCTCAACAGCTGCGCCTACGCGCCAAGATGATCACCAAATGAATCTGTCAGATTCTGCACATTTAGTGCAGAAGTGCAGCATGAGTACGTAAATCAATGCATACCCAGTAAGTATCTAGCCTAACCCCGGAGAAATAGGAACGAGGGGTCGACATCGATACTTACTAGTGGTCTAATAAAGCAATAAGGTAAATCATAAACAGATAAGAGTACAACAATAGTAGTGAGGTAAATATGTATCCAACATAATCTTCCAACTTTTCTTTTAACGATATCAATTTCTCAATCTCGTATTCTATCTCAATAGCTCAGAAAATATCAAGTGCCAATAACAAACGGATAAGAAATACCGTATAAAATGCAATGCATCAGTAAAAGGAAAGTCTCAAGAATATTCGGACTGCTAGCAATATAACGCACAATTATGCCGAGGTAGTACGGCCAGATCTCAGAAAGAGTATGATGTTGCCGAGGCGATCGGCCCGATCCCATCATAACGTATTTACTATCGAGGGTCGAGCGGCACAAACCATAGATGAATCTATTATACTGTCGAGGCGGACGGCCCACTCCCATGAGAGTGTGGTACATAATTCTACCGAGGCGTTCAACCCACTCCACAAGAAAGGAAAGGAATTGTCGAACTACGAGATACGAGCTTACGATACAGTATATGAATACAAAGGTGAGTATAACCTTTACCTTTTCTCAAATAACTTGCCAAAAGATCAAGATGATAAGTCTCGGCCTAATATATATATATATATATATATATATGTATATATTTCTAAAACAAGTTCAATTCTAATTTCAATTGATTAAGCCAGTAGAATGAATTCAAATATTTTAAGTATTACATGATAAAGTCCTAAGTCTACCCGAACATAAACATGCTTTAGCTACGTATGGACTCTCGTCACGACATGCGTACATAGCACCCACAACTATTAGCACATAACAATTACATCACCTAGGGATAGTTTCCCCCTCACAAAGTTAGACACGAGACTTACCTCACTCCAAAGTTCCATAACCGGCTCCAATACCTCCCTAACACCTCAACTCAAAGCCGAACATCCTCAAACTAGTCAAACAACGTGTAAATCAATCAAAATATACTCCAATGTTTAAAATTTAACAATTGATAATGATTCCCAACTCCGCTCGAAAAGTCAATAAAGCCAACCCTCGGGCCCACATTCCCGAATTTCGAAAATTTTTGAAGATAACTTTTCCCATAATACCACGAACTTAAATATATAATTTATTTCAAATTCCACGTCCAATTTCGTGGTCAAAATCTAAAAATACTAAATTTTAGGTTTTCTACCAAAATCTCAAATTTCTACTAATTTCCATACATAAATCCATACATAAGCCATGTATTTAGCTCACAAGTTGTAGGAATCACTTACCTCAGAATTGACGACAAAGATGGCACTTTAAAATCACTCCAAAATTGGCTCCCATGGAAGAAATGAAGTGAAAATAAGCCAAACCCACGTACTTAACAAAGCCTTCTGCCCAGCGATCATTACACCTGCGGCTACTTGACCGCATCTGCGGTCCCGCAGGTACAGTCCAACCATCGCATCTGCGAACACCCTACTACCTCCAGCACTTCGCCTTCTCGGACAAGGGTCCGCTTTCGCAGATATTTCTCCGATTCTGCACGTCTTCATCCCAGGCCCCATTCCGCTTCTGCACTCCACTGTCCGCACTTGCGAGCTCACAGGTGCGATAAATTCCTCGCACCTACGAATCCATCCAACCTCACTCCCCACCACTTCTGCAACCCATTTGGCCGCTTCTGCGAGCTCACACCTGCGTCCCTTTCTACGCAGGTGCGATTGCACCAAATCTCAGCTGCCTCAGCAATCCTTCCAAGTCCAAACTCGATCCTTTTCCAATCCGATTCGCACCCGAGGCCCCTAGGACCCCATCCAAACATACCAACACATCCCAAATCATGATGCGGACTTAGTCGAAGCCTCAAAACCACGCCAAACAACATCAAAATTACGAATTGATGATCGAAACCTTTCTTTAAACTTTCAAACATTCTAAACTTCGACGAACGCGTCCGAATCATACCAAAACATTTTGGAAGTCACGCCACACTTTGCGTACAAGTCACAAATCACGATACGAACCTATTCCAAGGCTCGGAGCCTCAAACGGACATCGATAACACCGAAGTCCACTTCAAATCAAACTTAAAAAATTCTTAAACTTTCAAAATGCTAACTTTCCATAATATGCGCTGAAATGCTCCCGGACCACCCGATACTCAACCCGAGCATACGCCAAGTCCGAAACCATCATACGAACCTATTGGATCTTCAAATCCCGATTCCGAGGTCATTTACTCAAAAATCAAACCTTAGTTTACTCTTACAACATAAAGCTTCCGAATTTAGAATTTTCTTTCCAAATCAACTCCGATCTTCCCAAAATTCAATTCCAACTATGTGTACAAGTCATAATACATGAAGTGAATCTATTCAAGGTCTCAAACCACCGAACGACACGCTAGAGCTCAAAACGACCGATCGGGTCGTTACAAAATAAATTAATACTTTTTTTGTCGATAAATGTGTTTGGTCCAAAATTTAGTTCTGGGCTTAACCAATTAGATTTAATAAAATATAGTCAATCTTAGCCAATATTAATGTTCAAAAGATACGTTAACTAGTTTTGTAATAAGATAACATGTGTACTATCCGAATGGCAATAAATGTTGACAACACTAACAATATTCAATGACCCAAAAAGAGGGGGATAATATTAAATAATAATAAATAGCAATTGGTGACATTTAAGTAATTAAGAACGTGTGAGTCACCCAAAAAAGGGTGAGATTTGTGGATATTCCTTCTGATAATGATGAATGATTGATGAGCATTCGAATATTTAGGTTGTTCTTGGATCCAGTGGAAAGGTTAGGCTAGAATCTTAGGAAAAAGGTATATGTTGTATGTTTGCAATAAAGCCAGATTCTATAGAGAAAGCCAATGTATTTTTTTACAAGTGAATATCTTATGTCTCGTATAATTATGTCTCTTTCTATTTATAGGAAACATAAACGCAAAAATCCTAATAGTACAAGTATATAGAATATCCACTAGAATATTCTCTTTAATGTCTTATCATAAAAACTAGTCGTTATTATCCTGTCCATGGCGAATGCTCGGCCTTGACCTTGACCCACAGTGACTCCTCGACCTTGATCTTCAATGACTCACTGACCTTCACCTCTTAAGAAGCCACTTCAACCTTGAGCGGGTCTTTATCTAAGTCGCACTGGGGACACGTGTACCAAAAAATTTAAATCACATTATGCAATATTTAGCTAAACAATAAAAATATATTAAATAGAACTATAGTTTTATAAATCAAATTTAAAATTTAAAAAAAGACAATATTAGAAACTTTACTAATAAAAGTAAGCATAAAACCAAAGAAAAGAGAGAGTCGAAAGGATTTGTAGTTTGTAGAGAGCTTTATTGAAGAAATTTTTGTAGAGTTTGACTTTTAAATTATAATTTTTATTTAAGAAATTACTTTTAAGATTAGTTAAAAAATTACTTTTAAGATTAGTTGTTTATTTCTACACAAATTTTAAGTTTTAAGAGTTATTTTATTAGAAAATCTTTTTGATTGAGAAAGAATCAAATAAACCACACACGGTGGTCTTTGTTTAGCTTTGGCAAATAAAATGAGCAGAACTTTGAACTCGTGAATAACATGTCACTTTGAACACCTTGAACAACTGAACTGACTCACTCAACCGTGTTAAGGGTGTTCATAGTATAACATATAATCATATAAAGTAATACTCCCTCTGTTTTAATTTATGTAAACCTATTTCCTTTTTCGTCCATGCCAAAAAGAATTACCTATTTCCATATTTGAAAATAATTTATCTTTATGCAATGATTTATAGCTACACAAAATATATTTGACTCATTTCACACCACAAGTTCAAAAGTTTTTTCTTTTTTATTAAACTTCGTGCGCAGTCAAATGAGTTTACATGAATTAAAACAGAGGGATTATTTAACTTATATACACAATATAGTTTTTCGGCGAAGGGTGTGCGCTCGACTACCTTGGTATAGGTTGGCTATGCCATTAACCAAAGGCCCAAACAATCCCAAGAAACCCAACTCCACGACAAGGATCATCAATCTTTGCTTTATCACTCACATATCCAATTATGGTCATCACTCAAGTGTAAAGTAACAAAGAAGTTGCTATAAACTCTCCAATAATGGCTTTGTACAAAGATCACTTTTTCAGCACCGACAGGAGCGGCCCAACGAATTTTGTGGTCTAAAGCTAGAATTTATGAGGGACCTTATCTTTGTTTTTAAAATATATATTTTTTATTTGAAGTATATTTTTTTTAGCTTTTTTAAGATGCAAAGTTATTAATAATTTTCTTTAAATCAATTTCTCCTAATAAGTCTTTCTCAATAGAAAATAGAGCTAATCCATTTAACCTCTCTTGAGACATTGTTCATATTAGGTAAAATTTTATCAAATTTTATTTTGAAAAACTTTTATCCGCCGAAGCAACGGTAACAAGAGTTATTAACATTACTATAAGCAATATAGGCATTTGAAAAAGAATCAAATCCTTTATTTGATTGAGTATCTCAATTAAATTGTCATCTTCTAATTGTACTATTTTTTTTTTACACTTTTAATTCAGAAAATAAATTTAAACGATCAATATCAAATTGACCATTATGCTTTAAGGAACATTCAAGATTAAGTCAATAATTTTTTCAAATTTTCATCATCTAGTGATCTCAATTTTTTATCGCTAAATAGAAAACCAAAAATATTTTCATATGCTTCTAATTGTTCAAATCTATTTTGAAGTAAGAAAATAGTCGTGTCTACTATGTATAAAAAGTGATCAACTCTAAAAGACTCTTCGAGAGATTTTGAGATTTCATTAGCAACATTCTCATCAAATTGTTTCTTCCTATATATCACATGTTTCTTACGAAATTCAAGTTCGATAGTCATTTCAAATGCAATTTTCTTGACAGAAATCATATTAGTTGCAAATCCTTGTTCTTTATATTTGTTAAAGAATGAATCAAATGTTTTTACTTCAAATAACTTTTCTTTTTAACTTATATATAGCCTATTAGGTGTAAACATAAAATGGGGGCCCCACAAACGTGGGGCCTAAAGCAGTTGCATTACCTGCTTTACGGAAGGACCGCCCCTGGCACCAATGAACGACACCGGTGGCAGCTCGTGACAGTCCTTTGCCATCGATGAACTTTGCTCCGACAATGCACTACTCACTTCCTCTGCTATTTTGGCTTTCAAGTCAAGAGATAGTAGTAGTAAGATAATATAATCAAAGGACTTATAAAATACAAGTATAAGGTGGAATTCATTAATATTGGATAAAAGTAATGAGGTTGTTGACTTGGTCTTGTACTTCATTCTTGTTCAGTTGCAAGTTGCAGAGTCAGAAACTCATACTAGAAATTCAAAAAGAAATTAAAATGTCACATCTAGAATTTAGACTTGTGGCTTTTGCCACTAAATCAGAATCTTCACATATGTTAAGGGGATCCAATAATTTGTGTATAACAAAAATATTTATTTTTGCGTATTTACACATTATAATTTACTGAATGATGAAGTTGATCGCCTGTCACAAGCTAACTCCGCGTTTCATCCTCTTTTTTTCTTCCTTTAGAGTAAAATGATTAATTAAAATTTGGATTAAAAAGTGAAAAGCATATTAACAAAAACATAACATGAAATACAAACATACATGAAGGAAGTTAATATAATAGTCCTTTTGGCCAAGCTGCAAAAATCAGCTTATTTTGACAAGTGATTTTTTTCAAAAAGTGTTTTTCTCAAAAGTACTTTTGGTTAGAAGCAGTTTGTGTTTGACTAATTAATTTTAAAAGCACTTCTGAGCAGCAATTAGTGTTTGATTAAGCATTTAAAAACTGCTTCTAAGTGTATTTTTCTCAAAAGTGCTTTTGGAGAGAAGCTACTTTTTTCTATTTCTCCAAAACTACTTCTGCTTCTCCTCAAAAGTACTTTTTTTTCTTCCAAAAGCTTGGCCAAACACATCTACTTTGAAAAAAAAGTACTTTTTTTTCTTCCAAAAACTTGGCCAAACACATCTACTTCGAAAAAAAGTACTTTTTAAAAAAAAAGAGAAATGCTTATAGGATTGGAGAAGCTTGGCCAAACAGACTATAAGTAATAAACCTAACCTACCAATGACCATGCATAATTAAATACAAAAAGTAGACAACTCTTAATTCAAATGATAAAGAGGAAGTCAAAAAACTTAAGAAAGATAGTTAAAACATAACTTGCAACAGAGACTTTGATTTCATTGACTGATATACAACTGAATACTATGTTCATCGAAGTCTACGGGCTAAATTGCTTTGTAGTCCAAACGGTAAACAGAAAGTCCAATATGTATGGGTGAAAAGGGAAGTCAAAAGGAAAAAAGACAAGAGTACCTATAAAAGTAAAAATATTTACCCTGTTCTACCCATTAAATAATTACAATCCGCTACACATTTAATAAATGAAGAAAGTATCTGAAAATAACTATCCACGCTAATACCCTACCTATAAAAACAGAAAAGCTGCCCAAATTTAGCTAAATTTCACAAAAATTAGTGCACAAAAATTGAGATTTCCACCAGCATCACAGAATCGTTGTTGAAGATTTGAAGATCGCAAGCTTGAAAAAACAATGCGAAGATACTGATTTCTCTTTCAAATTCTACTTTTTCTCCTTAAATTTCCTAGAAGTATCAATCTGTTAGAATCATAGCAGCTGATTTGACTTTCGAAGAGGCTGAAACTTTTGATGCTCAAATTCGCATCGTATTGTTCCGATTTTGATTTTGCAGATTATAGAAGTTTAGCGCTCAAACTTCAGAATTTTTAACTGAAAATTCTGTTTTCAGTTTGAAGATCTGAAGATCTGGAGGTTTGAATCATAACAGCTGATTTGAGTTCGAAAAATATTCTGCTAAAATTCAGTATTTGACGTCAACACTGTTGAATTTTGTACTATCGAGATTTAATTTTGTACATAAAAATAGTTATAACTTCATATCTGTATAATCATCAAAAATATACCATTATGTTGCAACATAGTGAAAAATGGGATGATAACCATAATTTCATAAACTTTCATGTTGATGCAATTCTAATAAAGACCTGTTGGAAATTTGAATAATTTCTCAGAGAGATTGCAAAGCAACTGCAAAAGTACAGTAACACAATAGTTATTCAATATGCTATTGCTCAAGGTTATCCACCAATTACAATTTGCAGTGATATGAGTGTTAGTGTTTACATGGAGTTGAAAAAATCAAGTGCAGGGATGATAACACTCCCACTATGTGTGTCGTTTGCTAAAAAATATTATAGCTGCAAGCACCTCCAGTTTCGACGTTGTTACAATTTCATCAGAATTTGCACAATTTGAAAGAAGTGATATGATTAGTACTTTTGAATGGCAAGAAGGAGATGACACCGGTATAGAACTTGATGATGCAAACATCATAACCGATCAATTTCATCAAAAAGTTGAAGAAGGACAAATTTACAAAGAAAAGAAACCGTTGGCTCCTGTTATGAAATAGTATGCTGTTGGAGAATAATGTCAATATCGGGTTAATAAATCATGCCCAAGAAGGTTTGTCTGCATTTTAATAAAAAATAATGTGATACCTATATAGTATATCAGGATTCTATATACTATGTGAGTATAGAATTATACTGGCTTGTGTGTGTATTTTTTATCAGTAAACATGATACTGATATAGTATAGTATGCTAAATCAGTATACTATATGAGTATAGAATGGTATTAGTTTGTCTGTATTTTTTATTCGTAAAAGATGATACCTATATAGTATATCAGGATTCTATATGAGTATATTATATGAGTATAGAATTGTACTGGTTTGTGTGTATGTGTGTTTTTTATCAGTAAAACATGATAGTGATATAGTATATATGTATGCTAAATCAGTATGCTATATGAGTATAGAATTGTACTGATTTGTCTGTGTTTTTATCAGTAAAAGATGATATTTATATAGTATATAAGTATGCTATATGAGTATACTATGTGAGTATAGAATTGTACTGGTTTTTGTGTGTGTTTTTTGTCAGTAAAACATGATACTAATATAGTATATATGTATGCTAAATCAGTATACTATGTGAGTATAGAATTATACTGGTTTGTCTATGTTTTTTATCAATAAAAGATGATACTAATATAGTATATAAGTATGCTATATGAGTATACTATATGAGTATAGAATTGTAATGGTTTGTGTGTATGTTTTTTTTATCAGTAAAACATGATAGCGATATAGTATATATGTATGCTAAATCAGTATACTATGTGAGTATAAAATTGTACTGGTTTATCTGTATTTTTTATCAGTGAAAGATGATACTGATATAGTATATATGTATGCTATTTGAGTACTATATGAGTATAGAATTGTACTAGTTTGTTTGTATTTTTTATCAGTAAAACATGATACATAACTATATTTATATTATAAACAAGTATACCCTTGATTGCGTGGATGAACCAACAGATATCCAGAGAGACATCCAAAAGCATATGGTATGGACTTAAGCTACATGCAAGCATGGAGATCAAAAGAAAAAATAATGCAATTGTTGAGAGGAACACCAAGTGAGTCATACAAGAAAATACCAACATATCTTTACATGTTAGAGTACGCTCACCCAGGATCAGTGACACGACTACACACTGAAGTAGATGGGAGCTTCTTGTATGCATTCATAGCTATATATTCATCGATTAGAGGCTGGATCTATTGTAGGCCAACAGTTGTAGTTGATAGAAGTTTTTTAAAGTCAACATATAGAGGGACCATACCACGGCTTCTACGCAAGACGCGGAGGGTAAGAAAAAAAGTTGTCTCAGAATTAGTATTGAATAATTGATGTAAATGCAATACAATTAAATTTAGTTAAAGCAGCAAAAAAGATATTCAAAAATCATATGATACCAATATGGTATACAAGTATACCAACAGAGTATATAATTATTTTGCTACATACTTGTACCTACCTATGACTATACTACTATACAAAATGATATATTAATATTGTGTGTTGTAACTAATATTTTTTCCTTTGGTTTTATAGGACAAATTCTACCCATTGCATATGCAATTGTTGATTCGGGAAACGATGCATCGTGGGAGTGGTTCTTTGCAGTTCAGAGAAACCTATGGACAAAGAGAGGAAATGTGCACTGTATCAGACAGGCATGATGGTATATGGAGAGAAACTTCAATTGTTTATCAGAAGTCCCTCATTGTGCATGTATGTTCCATCTGTGGAACAACATAAAGACGAACTTCAGGAAGAGCCAAAAACAAATCAAAGAAGTTTACTTTGCGTTAGCAAGAACATAACACTATTGAAGAATTCAACAGGCATATGGCAAAATTAGAAGCTATTGATAGTAGAGTGAAAATATACCGGATGTATATTGGATATGATAAATGGTCCCGGGCACATTCCAAGGTAAATAGAACCATGACCATGACATCGAATATTGCAGAATCAGTAAATGCAGCAAACAAGCATGCAAAAGACCTCCCAGTTGTGAATTTGCTTGACGTTATGACGACGTTGATTCAGAAATGGAATTACACCAATCGGAAGGATGCCGTGGAATCATTTATGAAGATCAGTATAAAGTATGAAAAAATATTGACAAATAATACTATCTTATCCAGACGATGATGGTGTGCATTATTAGAATCATAAAAACACTACATGTATTGTACTTTTACTTCTGCGCTTTAGAGATTTCACTAAACAACTGCATATTGGTATTAAAAAAAATACTATTACTTCATACAGCTAATGACTTTTCTTAATTAAAATTATATTAGGTGTTGACATCAACTCAATTCTTACATTTATTAATTGATGGCCAAACAAGAAATGTGGTGCGCCTACATGAAAAAAATTGCTCTTGTGGAAGGTTTAGCTAGACGATATTCCATGTCCACATGCAATGGTAGTTATACAAAAATTCCATATGGATTCACACAAGTATTGCTCGGATTACTACACCATAGACTACTTGCTGAAAATATATGAGATACCAGTAAACCCTCTGCCGGATGAAACAACGTGGCAAATTCCAGAACATGTCTCTTCGCAGGTGGTACTGCCACCAAAAGGAAAAATCAAACCAAGAAGACCTAAAGAAGAGAGACATAGGAGGTTGGGAAGGAAATACAATTACATGTGCACTGTGCGGGAAAAAAGGACACAACCGAAGAACGTGCCAAAATATTCCAAAGAGAGATTGATATAATGCTTCAATGTTTTTATAGAACTCATATATCGTAGATCATATCATTTGAATTGCAAAGAAATAAAATGCATGTCTTGCACTAGACATATATATTGATATGGTGATTCTTTGCCAAATTACTTTTTGGCAAAACTTTTATATCGCTACTTGTGTTTTCAATAAGAATTTGTTTATTTGCTATTTTAGTATATACAAGTGGGATGCATTCACATCTAGTTGCTGCAGGAAAAAAGGCGCTAAAATATAATGTGATACCCAAGTGGTATATCTGTATACCTTATTGGTATCAAAATATGTGCAGAAATAGAAGTGGTGCCCCAAAGGCAGCATCTGCATATACATCATTAACAAGATGGGCACGCTTTGCAGGTCATGTCAATATTGAAGTATAACAAATTGGAAGTCATTAATATGCAGTTACTATAGGGAAAAAAGGTACTCAAATGCAATGTGATACCCAAATGATATATTTGTATACCTTATTGGTATCTAGATGTATTGCACTAACATGTTTAAATCAAAATATGTGTAGAAATACAAGTGGTGCACCAAAAAACATCAACATCTGTACATACTTCCTTAATAAAATGGGCACACTTTGCAACTCATGTCATATTGAAGTATAACAAAAAGGAACTCAAATACAATGTGATACCCGAATAGTATATTTGGATACCTTATTGCCATATAGTTGTATTGCACTAATATGGTAAAACCAAAATATGTGCAGAAATATAAGTGGTCCAACAAAACAAATGCAACATCTGTACATAGTTCCTCAACAAAATGGGCACACTTTGCAACTCATGTCAATGTTGAAGTATAACAAAAAGGTACTCAAATACAATGTGATACCCGAATGGTATATTTGTACACCTTATTAGTATATAGTTGTATTGCACTAATATGGCTAAACCAAAATATGTGTCGAAATACAAGCGGCACACCAAAAGAATATAATATATGTACATACTTCCTCAACAAAATTGGCACACTTTGCAACTCATTTCAGTAGTTACATCTAGTTGCTGCAGGAAAAAAGGTACTGAAATACAACGTAATACCCAAATGGTATATATGTATACCTGATTGGTATATAGTTCTACTGCATTAATATACCTGAACCAGAATCTTTGCAGAATACAACTGGTGCAGCAATGCAAAATCTGCACGAATTTGTAGATTCAACTACAACTAAAAACTGCTCTCAATACAAATTCAAAACCAATTCGCTTTCTAAAAATATTTCTTCTCATTCAAATCAATAGTCGCCCTGTTCTTCAACCAAATAGCAAATAGTTCCTCTTTTTGAACGACGTAACTCCCTTAAAAATACATCTCCAAAAATAACTTTTGCTGCTGTATTGCAGTGAACTAACAGTGCTCCTCCTACTACAAATGGCAGTGGGAGTAGGAACTAACAGTGCACTAATGGTTTGACTTCAAGTGCTGAGAAAATTACACTGCTAATAAACCAATAACTTTATTGAAGACGCCTAAGAAAAGCCTAATAAAACAAAATGAAGATAGATTCCAACATTAAAACAATTATAGCAACAAATTGTACTATTACAATTGTATCCCTAGAACACACTTTTAAAAGCTAGCATTTTTACAATCTAATAATGCAAAATACTATACTTCACCAAAAATTATTAAAATCCTGCAAAGTTTTCATGCTACGATTAACTAAAAGCAAAAAGAGACCTACACTATTTCTTGCGCTTCTTTCCACTTTTTTGTTACTACTGGAGCCTCAGATTCACTTGATTCACCATGCAATTGCTTGTTCCTCCTATAGTGCCAGAACAATATACCAAACCTAGCTCAAAGATCATCCACATCAAAATTGGCAACAGAGATTGGAAGACCTTCAATAATATACTCAGCAAAGCATGCAACATATACTCCACAATCTCTGAAATAAAATAAATGAGTAGAATAAAAAAATCGATTAGTAGTGAAAATGTTAATATGAATGAGAAAAACAAAGTAAAAAAGGTAACTATTCTTGCAAATTTTGTTGTGTTGGCAGATTTGTAATAAGTTCAATCTCAAATGGATCAGTCAAGTCATTTCCCATGGCCAGACCATTTTCTACTACAATGTCACTTCTTTGGTTATAAAATTCAATGCTAACTAGAAATAGGGGTATCAACACAGCAACCTTTTGAATAGCTTTTTTGTGCTTTCGAATACGTAGAAACATCTTTTATGGAATGATACATACCCCAATATCCAATGCCACTTTCAGCCAAATTAATTGGAAAGAGGATATGATCAACCCAGTGCCATGGAATGTTGCAATACATCCTAAATCCTTTCTTGTACTCCATGATTTTGTCTGATCTATCAATCAAATGATCTTGTTTCCCACATTTTACAAATTCTGTGTAAACCCTTTGAATGATATTATTAAAAAGAGCATTTGTAGTTGTGACTTTGATTGGCATATTAATTCTATGTTTCGCCTTTTTCCTAAGATAGTAGAATATAATATTCAAGTGCTGCAAAAAGTAGAGGAAGAAAACATGACTAACACTAACAATATGCATGAACTAATACAAAAATAAAAATAAAAAGTCGTATACATACCGAACTAGACAACGGCCTGCCAGAATAGTTTAATGTATGGAAAAACGTCTTATCATTAATCTGTTCAACTTTAAAGTCAAAACAAGGGTCCATCTTTCGATCACGAAGTAAATACACTTCCTATTTCGTATAAAAGAAGATATGGATAAGAAATACATCAACAAAAATTAAGAAAACATGAAAACAAAAGTACATGAAAAGAATATGCACTCTTCCAATTGCATATCTGCTTCAACAAAGTTTGAGAATGCAGTCGTAAGCTTATAATCAACAGCCACTGAAATGTCATTTACAAATGAAAATCTTCCACTGATAACCTTCGAGGATCCCCAAACTGCACTACCACCAGATTACCAGTCATTCCTATACGGCGACTATTTTACATCTACAGGGCGCCTTCTCCGTGTGAAAACTCCAGGAGTTGTTTCAACATCTGTTTGTGTCTGGACAACAATTCTTGATACCAACTGATCAGGTTTAGACTTATTTATATCACGAGTGTCAGTTCATTTTCAGATTGATTTACATTATGTCTCCCTCTTTGTGTAATAGCAGCAATTAGATCAAGTTGAGAATCAGTATATTTAAAATCAGAATCCAAGTCAAGATCACCCTCGTATCAACAGGGAGCTTAAATTATAAAATGCTAGTGAATCAATAAATATACAAAGTTAAGAAATTTTTTGAAGAAAAATAATGAAAAGTTATATATAGAAGACGTTACCAGAAGGCAAATTCACATTACTATCACCTATATCCCCTTGACCAACGTCATCAACCCAAGATGCTAAACAATAAAAGCATTATCAACATCACTATTTAAATAAAAAAAAACTATCAAAAATCTCTCATTTACATACCAACTTCAGAATTAGTAACATCAACAATCGTATCCTGTAGAGCAGTATTTTGTAGTAAAGGAGGAGCTTTAGACTCAATAACAGCATCTAGTCGTGTCTATGCAGCGATTCCTGATGGCAACGGAGCAAGTCTACTTTTTAACATCATGAGATGGTTGCTTGTATTTTCCATGTTGTGTAATGGCGATGATTTGATCAATTACAGATGCAGACAGTTCAAAGTCAGAATCCAAGTCAAGATCATACTTATTTACAAAGGGGGCTGAAAAAAGTTAAAAAAAGGTTAGTGAATGCACAAATACATAAAGTTAAACAAATAAAAAAAGAATAAAAAATTACATACACAACACTTTACCAGAACGCAAATCATCAGTAACTATGTCATGCCTTGCTGTGACGTTTTTCACATTGACACCACTGGAACCACCCTCTCGACCAACCCCACCAAAACCAGACACTAAACATATAAAAGTATAATCAAGAGTACTATTTTCAAAAAATAACAGCAGAAAAAAAAAACTAAATATGTGATTTACATACTAGAAGGCACTTTGGGCGTGCTATCTCCAATAATTACAAGATCATTCCCACGGTCACCCCTTTCAAACTGGTCATAATCATTGTGCATCTCACCAAAGTAAGGATCATTATCCTGTTGCTTATGCTGAAAATAAGAAAATAATAATTTTATTATTAGGTATATTACAAGAATACTATGTGCACTAAAAGTAAAGAATGTAATAGTATCCTATAAGCATATATTCCATCTTTGAATAATATGTTATAGCATTATATTATATAAAAAAAAATACCGCTGAATATTCCTTTGGTTTCATTGACTACCTACCAATAGCTGCAAGCATCTCCTCAAACTTGATCTCTATAAAAAGTTTCAAACCTTGTAACTCCTTCATTACCTCAACATTGGTAGGTTCGGAATCACCTCCAGTACTTTGATGTATACTTTGTGTCTTTGGCAATTGAGTACCAAAAACCTGAAAGCTATCAGGCTGACTGTCAGTGCAATAAACTTCAATTTTAATGTTTAGACCACGCACATCAATAGTTGCTTCTCAACATCAGTTGGGGTGATGTTCTTTAGATGCAATTATTAATGACACTAGTTAGAAATAGAATTGATAACAAAACATGAAAAGATAAAAGATCCCTATAACCATATGATACCAACATGGTATACATGTATACCAACAGAGTATATCATTGCTTTGGGATATTGCTACAACTACCTGTAGCTAAAAATTGTACCAAAACATTAAGAAACAATAAAAGTATGAGAAAATCAAAAGTATAAGTAGCAATAAAATTATAAGTAGCAGAAAAGATTCCTATTATCGTATAATACCAACATTGTATACATGTATACCAACAAAGTATATCATTGTTTTGGGATATTTCTACAACTACATATGACTAAACTATTGTACCAAAACATTAAAAAATACAATAAAAGTATGAGAAAATTAAAAGTATAAGTAGCAATAAAAATATAAGTAGTAGAAAAGATCTCTATTACCATATGATACCAACATGGTATACATGTATACCAACAGAGAATATCATTAATCTGGGATATTGCTACAACTACGAGTGACTAAACTACTATTATGAGAAAATTACCTGCTCGCGTTGCAAGCTAAACATTCACAAAGCAACTCGCTCATTATGTATTTGACCTTTGACTACTTAATTCAGAATTCGTGGAAGTTTGTTTCCAATATGATCATCAAAGTGACCATCCAAACTTGGGCAGCATTCATACAACCAAACCTGTAAAGCCAACGGGAAGCCACCTAGTCTATAAAAATAAGGCTTATCTTGAAACTTGTTGGAACATGAGTCGATTGCAGCGTTATAAACATCGATACCCAGGGATAATTATTAAAATCACCGCACTCAACCATGTCAATGTAAGACCGTGAAATAACCTTTGGTTTGAGTAGAGAACGTAAGAAGCTGTTCACAAAATAAAGAACTGCTATCTACAACGCATTATCATCTGTCTCTTATTTCTTCTTCGTAAAACAGTTTACTAGTTGTGCCAATGCCACAGATATAGTCTCAAAATATTTTGAAATCAACCTATTCTCTGGTACGCTCTCTATACTTGTATTACCCTTACATTTCTGCCCAGTAACGAGTGCAAATTCACCCAAACCAAAGCGCACCCTAGAATCACTCACTACAAATCGCATCTCATTTTTCACCTCATGATGTACTTCTATAATAAGTAAATGGTGCATAACCCGAATCTGCACAATAACGGGTGGCATATCTGAAAAATATCCAAAGCATGTTTTCTTAAACATCCGAAGTTGCTTCTTTGTTAAATTCTCTTTCAACAGACGAATGACATTGCAGTTGGTATCCCAATCTGCCTTTGGTTTATAATCTATGTCCACAGGCACAAGGAAATCCCAACACTGCTAAACATATTCATATAAATAATTTCAGAAATAGAATTCACTTAAAAATACAACAAAAACAACCAAAAATGTTACAACTACCACATGATATCAACATGGCATATAACTATACCATACAGTTATACTGGCTAATTTCCGGCAATTATAAATGACTATACTACTATTACATAACAGACATGCATAAAGAGAAAAATCAAAAAGGTATGCAGTTATAAAGTATTTTCAAGATATTGTACGATACTACTATTATTAAAGAAAAACAAATAGTGTACCAATTAAATGCAGTCAACACAGCCAAAAAAGGATCCAAAAGCATATGATACTAATATACCAATATAATATATAGCTATATAACAGGGTATATAGTTATATGGCGTTGTTCCAACAACTGCTTATAACTGTAAAAACTATTACATAACACACATACTCTATGTCCACAAGCATAAGGGAATCTCAACAATGCAAAACATGATCATATAAATAATTTCAAAAATAGAATTCACTTAAAATGCAGCTAAAACAGCCAAAAATTGTTACAACTACCATATGATACCAATATGACATATAAGTATATCAACAAGTTATACAGTTCTACTGGTTAATTCCCGCCAACTATATATGACTATTCTACTATTACATAATACACATGTATGACGAGAAAAATAAAAAAATAGTGTACCACATATTAATATAATAAAGTATTTTAAGATATTGTATTATACTACTATTATTAAAGAAAAAATAGATAGCGTACAATTAAAGGAAGTTAAATACAACCAAAAAGGTATGATACCAATGTAGTATATAGCTATACTAACATGGTATATAGTTGTATGGGGTCGTTCCCGCAACTGAGGTTCCAACAAACATATGATACCAATATATTATATAGCTATACCAACTGGATACACAGTTATACGGGGTCGTTCCCAGTTCCCACAACTGACTATAATTATAATATAATACAAAAGCATACAAGGAAATCAAAAAAATAACAATGTATTATATATTCAAAAGCACAGATCCTAATTTTAAGGAAATTACCTTCTTGGGTGCGACACCAATTTTTTTCTTCTTTACTTGAGAACCATCGCTATAATCAACATCTACTGGTTGAGTCTCTGTGTCAGGCACGAATTCACATCGGTTTTTCCCCAGAATCCTCAACAACTTTAGCTTTCCCCTTATCATTCACCACAACACCTACTATGACTGGTTTGAAATTTGTTTCGGGTAATGACTAGTAGGGAATTCCATCGACTGACGAAGCATCAATATTGTTGTCTTCTCCGCCCTCTAATTTTATATTTTCAGTTGTGTTTTCAACACGACTACTACTAGGATTAGGACTAAGCACAGACGGAGAATCAGAAAATAATGAAAAACTAGGACTAGACATGGCTGAGGCAACTGATTCAGCAGCTACTTGGATTGAAGAATGATGTTGTGCACGGCGCCACATCTACGCACACAGCTTTCGACCTATAGTGAAAAAAATAACCCACGGACACTGATTCACAAAAGCACAAAGAAAAACACAAAAATTTCTATCATTATGAAAATCTACTTTCACTAAAATATACTTTCACATCTAAAAATTTCGCGCTGAAATTAATATTAGACGAAGAGGCAGAACGAAATCTGAAGAAAAAATTCAAAAGTCGAATCACTAAATGCTGGGTGAGATATGGTTTCTCATGGTTTGGCTATGGAGGTTTTGAAACTAACTCTCTAGTGTCAAAAGGACGAACACAAATTATATGAGGCATTAAATGACGGTAGGTATGGGAATGAGCCAGTTGCATGGGCTGCTGGGTGAAATAGCTTGGGCCGAGTATGAGAATTCACTAATGGATGGGTCGCGTAAATAGTTTGGACCATATGGGTAGGAAAAGTAAATAGTTTGGGCCTGAGTATTAAGGGTAAATAGTTTTGGCTTAATAGGTATATAGTGAGATTTTATCAAGTCAACAAACCCAATTACTTTTTTTTTCTTTTTGGCAATTTTTTTTTTTAAATAGTTTTTGTGCATCAGCTTCTTTACAACAGAGAAAAACCAAAAGAACACTCCACCCCACCCCCAGGCCCCCC